>JBAMAV010001491.1:0-219822 GCA_037043315.1 Amiota communis | reverse complement strand
ACATTAATGTGGGAACACCTTGATCTCAAGCATATGCTGTCCGCTGGTCCTTAAATCGATTGTTGATGATGAATGCCAATATTTGCACCCACAACACTGTGATGTGCTTCACTTTTCATCAATTGAAGTACTCATACAAGTGTGAAGTACTTATACTATTCACATATTGTATTCATGAACGATTATGTTCGCAGGCTAATCGTTCAACTGAACAACAGACTCGCAGAATGAATTTGAGCAGCAATGCCCCCTCCTCTTTCCTGAACGAAATATCTAGCGACAATTCTGGAAGCACAAGAGGAGAAGATGCGATATGTTTTAGCTATGTTATACCTATTATATGTTAGTATTTAGAACCAACATTGCTTTTTAAAACATATGTACATATGTATGTATGTATGTAGTATGGGATATAACGGAATCATTCATTCTGTAGTGCATACTGTGACTTGATTTGCATAAAATTTTTGTTCCTCTTATCACAGTACGAGTATATGGTATAATAGTATTATTATTAAAAATTACAACCACTTTGCAACATTTTAAACACTTATTGATATAATTTATTTCGTTTCTTCTGTTGATTTCCATTATAAAAAAATCTTAGCTTATAGATTATATAAGTAGGTAAGGATATTTAAAAAAAAAATTCTAGTTCTACTTTAAGCTTAAAATGACAATAACTTAAATTGGTAAAAAAAAAAAATTAAATAATACAATTAAATGAAATTTTTTCTTACAATAATATTTTTTTTTTTATAAAATTACAATCAAATTAAATATTAAACGCATAATACAATATACTATTCTGTTATGAACAATTTTTTAGGAAACAAAAAAAAAAACTAAAGGAATACTAAAATACATAAATAATTTATTATATTTGTTTCGTACAAATCAAGTGAAATATTGATAGATATAAATCTGAGGCGATATATAATTATTATTTATTTTATACAATTAAAAACTTTTATCGTAAGAATTATATTTCTATATCAATTAATCAATCTATAGATCAATATATATACCATATACATTTATCTTTATATATTTGAGTTTTTTTTTTTTTTTTTATAAGCATTTATGAATATTTCACTCTTTCTCTCTGTGTTTTTCTAGTTAATTTAATATGTAGTTGTGACATCATTATGTGATGTTGGTGAATACAACTACATATGGATACATATCTGTGGCAATAAGTCAAAGTAGCTTATGTCGAAAATTGAGTTTGAACGCTTTCATTATTAACAGCTTTAAAACACGTATTTCGACCAACAAATTCGCGAAAAATACTGCTTAGAAACATAGTTTTATCAGTTTACTTTAGTGTATCTACGATTAAAATCATTGAAATAATACCAAACAGAAATTATTTTACACAAAATTAGCAATATCTCAAGAAATAGATTTTCGACATAAGCTACTTTGACTTATTGCCACAGATATATAATAATATTTGTATGTATATATATCTATGTACAATATTGGTCGCGTAATGAGATTTACGTATCAATTAATTAATTATAATTATTATTATTATAATTTCGATACCCTAAACCTAATATAAAATATATGTCTAAGTATCTGCGGCATTATAATACACAAATAATTCGCGTTGCATTAAAATGTATCATTCGTTAATGAGACGCGTCCTTTGATGCTACAAAACATCATTGGCAATGGCAGCAGCAACGGCAGACGTTTTTGTGCCAGCGGTGGCAATGAGTACATCATCCTCAATGTATACAACGTCATCATCAATAACATTATTTGTAACAGAAGTGGCAGTAGTTAATGTTGCTGATGTTGATGTAACAGCAGTCGCAGCAGCAGCCACTGTCGCCTGGGCCTGTATCGGGAACGTTGGTGTCAGTGGAGCTAAAGGCGGTGGCGATGCTGGAAACACATACAGCAGATCCTATTGTTGCGATGCATCTTTATCTGCCGCCACTGCGGCTGCTGCTGCAGCAGCATTAACCTCTTTCATTGATTCCACTTTGGCGACAATTTTCAATGCTGGTCCAAGTTTCATTCCCATCGCATTCACCAAATGATTCTCTTTAAGCAACAATAGCGCTTGACCATCGATTTCCTGTTGCTCAAAGTCATCGACATAATCAGCACAGCCCGGTAGATTTTTAATGAATGCGCACACTTCCGTCACAGTCCAATTAGAGATTTGTGGTATTTCTGTAGCAGCTGCAGCCGCAACAGCAGCAACTGCTGCAGCATTTACAAGATTTGCGGCAGCACTACTGGCAGCTGCTGCAGCAGCATTTTGCATTGCCGTCGTTGGTTGGATAACCAATGCAAGTGGTGGTGGTTGCATTGATGAAACTACAGCTGATGGCATGCTACTGCTAATGGCAGCATCAGTGGTTGACATGATATTCAATTGTGATGAAGGTACCAACGGTGGCGGTGGCATATTATTCAATGGAGTATTCACATTGGACGGCAGCATATTATTAATCTCAGCAAGCGGTAATTGCACTGCCATATTACTATTAATGAGTGGCACTGTCGGTGCTGTTGCAAGTACTGCATGTGGCCCCAATGGCGAGACATTTGATGTTGATGATGTTGTTTCCGTATCCATCTTCTCGAGACCGAATTCAGTGCCTGGTGTTGATGTATCAGCGCAAGTCGTATCCATTTTAATATCGGAATTTGTGTGTGGCTCATGCCCAATAGATGCCTTTGCCAAACGAGCACAACTCGGTGAGCAGAAGCGTTTGCGCTTCAATTTTGTTTTGTGCTCCGGCTTTCCGCATTGTTCACAGGCAACCATATCCGATGGTAGGGCAACCGAATTCACTTGTCCATCATCCATGTTCAATTTTTTCTCTGCAAATAAAGGATATGATGAATAATGGAAATGAATCAATCTTATATCAGAATGCTCTTTAAATCTACATTTACACAATACAACAGAAGTAAATATCTCCGTTATTTGTATCACACATGGGTCATACTTACTTGGTGGCTCGTCGTCGGCATCCTTGTCGGTGTACCGCTGACGTGTCACTGGGAATGGTTCGTTGGCTTCTTGTATAATAAAACCATCGATGACATGCGTCAATACATTGGGTTTAATCATTGCCTTAGGTAGATCCTTTTCGACTTTAATGTTACTGGACTTGGGTGTTGAAGGTGTTGAACTTGCAGATTTTGCTGGCGATGCATCATCAGTTGTTGTGGTAACTGATGTCACTGAAACTTTATCACCACCTGTAACTGCCGCAGACGAAGGCGTTGACTCGGGCGTTGTTCGCAATTTCGGTGTGGATGGTGTTGTACCATTCGTTGTGGGAATAGATTTGGTGGGTGTCAGTTGGGCTGCTGGCGGTTGCATTAGTCCATTGTTATTAGCTGTTGTATGCACATTGCCATCGTTGCCATTTAAGATTGGTGTCATTGATGCTGTTCCAACAGTAACACCAGAAGATGGCATTGTTGCCTCTTGTGAGTTGCTTACATTGGTCGATGATTCGACAATAGCAGCAGCAGATGTAGCATTCTGTTTATTGCCCGCATCCTTCGCAACAGCATCCGAAGCTGTTGTCCCACCAATATCCATTGGATTACTCATTATTGCCGAAGATGTTATCTGGACAGCAGCAGATGTTGTTGTTGGAGTCGTGCCGGTTAGTGTTCCCAGTACCGTATGCGCTTTAAGTATTTGTTCACTGTTGATGCTGGTGCCGTTCGTAAAGTGTGTTGTTGCCTTCGTTGGTGTACTGGTCATGGAACTTGCTATACTGGTTACTAATGCTGGCATTGACATTGGTGAACTGATTGAAATTGGTGTTGATGTTGCCGTTGTTGTAGTTAAGCTTGTTGATCCCGATGCAGCATTGGAACCAGCTGCTGCTGCTGCTGTTGCGGCATTCATCATTGATGTCATGGCAAGTATAGGATTTTGTGTTGGCGATGCATTTATACCACCACCAGATGGTGATGCTGTTGGTTGTAATGCTGGTGGACCCATTTGATGTTGCTGCTGTTGCTGGTGCTGCTGTTGTTGTTGTTGTTGTTGCTGTTGTTGCTGTTGCTGTTGTTGTGTTGCAATTGCATTAATAATATTCTGTTGATGCTGCTGTTGTTGCTGTTGCTGTTGCTGCTGCTGCTGCTGCTGCTGGTGATGTTGCTGTTGTTGTTGCTGCAATTGTTGTTGCACTGCAGTTGTCGTCACAAGAGGCCCCGTGTGATTGGAAATTGTGACAACTGTTGATGTTGGCATTGTTGTTGTAGTCTTCGATTGATAAGCAGCTGAAGTTGTTGTTTGTGCTGCCATTTGTGCCGCTGCTGCTGCTGCGGCAGCTGCCTGTTGGTGTTGTTGTTGTTGTTGCTGCTGCTGCTGTTGCTGTTGAGCCTGTAATGTTGCCAATGCACCGCTATTTGTGGCTATGCCACTTGGTGTCGTCGATGAAACCGAGAAAGGTACAGCGGTAGCGATTTGCTGTTGCAATTGTGCCGCTGCAGAGGCATTGGCTGCCGCTGCAGATGATTGCTGCTGCTGTTGAGGTTGTTGCAAAACAATTTGTTGTATAATATTTTGCTGTTGCTGTTGGTGATCGCGTTGCTGTTGTTGTTGCTGCTGCTGTTGGTGTTGTAAATGCTGTTGCTGTTGTTGTTGATGCTGTTGCAGTAATTGATTTTGCAATTGTTGTTGCTGCTGTGATGTTATAAATGTTTGTGGCGTCACTTGCAATTGCATTTGTTGTGCAACCTGTTGGTGCTGTTGTTGCTGGTGTTGTTGTTGTTGTTGCTGCTGCTGTTGTTGTTGTTGCTGTTGTTGTTGTTGCTGTTGTTGCTGCTGCTGTATTTGCAATGCTATTTGTTGTTGCAGTATTTGTTGTTGCAATAGCACTTGTTGCTGTTGTTGCTTTTGCAATTGCTGCAATTGCATCTGTTGTTGCTGCTGTTGCTGTTGTTTCTCAACAACTGTTGTTGCCTGCTGCAATGTTTGACCATTTTGTAAAGTTATCGGTGTACCAGCAGTCATCACAACCATTCTATAAAATGATAAACATAAACAATGAGCGTAAGAATACTAAGGTGGAGAGAAAGAAAGAAAGAGAGAGAGAATTACTTACTTGTTGCCAGCGGAGGTAACAACTTGATGCATAGTTGCTGCAGCTTGCTGTTGTTGTTGTTGCTGTTGTTGTTGTTGTTGATGGGCAGCTACAGCAGCAGCCAATTGTTGTTGTAAGCCAGCAGCAGCAACAGCATTGTTAGCAGCATTGCTGGCATTAACTGCTTGCTGTTGCTTAGCTGCCTGCTGTTGCGCCGTCTCAGTCTTCATGGCTGGTAGTGCTGGACGCACTGGTTGCTGTTTGTTTCGCATTTTCTTCAGAAGACTTTGATTTTGAGCCGTTTGTGTTGAAACAGAACTAGCAGGACGAATTTGGGCGCCATTATGTGGGAGTATGGGTGCCGTAGTACGTTGAACCACCTGTTGTTGTTGTTGCTGCATTTGAACTGCTGCAGCAACTGCCTGCTGTTGGGCAGCAACCTGTTGCTGCTGTTGCTGGGTGGCTTGCTGCTGTTGCTGTTGTTGTGCAGTTTGTTGCTTCGGTGCCAAAGCATCCAATTGATTACGTGGCTTTGTTGGAGTCTGTGTGACATTACACTGGATAATCTCTGGCAATGGGATAATGAATGAGTATAAGTATTAAGCATAAATCGGTAAAAAAGATGTATTGTAGTAGAACTTACGGTTCTGTTGGGTTTGAAGTGTTTGATGTGAAGTCGGTGGTTGTATGAACATACTTTGTGTGCCATCCGGTTGACCGCGTATAATGATTGGCGGATTTGGATTGAATGATTGCAAACCATTGGGCCAAAACTGCCATGGAGCTGTTATTTGCATTTGTTGCGGTTGCCCGGTGGCACTCTGCAATGGACTAATAATCTGAGTGGTACCAGCTCCGGCAGGCAATGTCGATTGCGAGACCTGTACGCATTGCTGAGTTGATTGTTGTTGCTGTTGTTGGGCTACACCACCACCACCGCCTGAGCCAGTTGCCGATTGCACGGTATTTGTCGTGGTGGTGACTTTTTGGACAACTTTCTGTTGTAATTTATTTGATCCATCACCACCAACCTTTGATGCTTGCTGCTGTTGTTGTTGATGCTGCTGTTGTTGTTGTTGTTGCTGTTGTTGCTGCTGTTGTTGTTGTTGGGCTGCTGCAGCTACCATCGTTTGTAAGATATTTTGTTGCTGTTGCGGTGAATGCGATATCACATTCACAGGTGAAATGAGCAACGTTTGCGGTGATTGACTCGATGGTATGGCATAGGCACCACTTGGAAAACCAGCATTGCCACCAATCATTTGTTTAGCATTTTGTGTTGTCGTCGTTATCATTTGTGGTGCACTACCTTGAAACGGTTTACTAGCAGCTATAACCTGTATTGGCTGTTGACCCAAACCAGTCGAATGCAAAATGTTGCCAGGCACAAGCATCTGTGGATATAGAAAGCCCGAATTGATGGCCGTCGATGGTTGCATCAATTGCACCGTTCGCCCCTGCCAATCCGCTGGCATTTGTCCAGTTGCTGCAGCCGTTGCTAATTGCATTGGTGACATGGCTGTGCTTATTGTTGAATGTTGTTGCATTGAAGCCAAGGCAGCACTACTTGGTGTCTGCTGTGTGGCTGGAGATGCTGGTGCTCCACCATTACCGCCACCAGTGGCATCAGCCAATTGTTGCAATTGCATTTGTTGCAATTGTGATTGAGCATCCAGGAGACTGGGATGTTTTAGTTCAGCTGTTGTTGTGCCGGTGGCATTCAATTGATGTGTTGTTGTTGTATGCGTCGGAAACTCTTGTTTCACTTGTATGGCATACGGTGGTGCATAGAACTGTTGAAATTGTTCTGGTGATATTTGTAGTGGCACCGCCCCAGCGGATGCCACTTGTTGAGCGGGGCTCTGTGATTTCTCCAGTGTGAAGCAGCTCTTTAATACTGTGGCGGCGTTACTGCCAAAAGTGTTTGTCGTTGTATTGCTGCTGCTACTAATGATGCTGCTGCTCGTATTGCTGTTGCTGTTATTAACACGTGCCACCAATGAAGTTGGTGCTGTGCTAACTACAACCAATGATGAATGTGATGCTGCTGCTGTTGTTGATTGATTAGTACTCACAGTTGATAATCCTCCACCAACACTTACTCCTATTCCACTTCTTCCCGTTCCAGACACTTGATTTGTTCCAGTTGTTGTTGTTGTTGTTGTCAATACTGCTGCTGCTGCTGCTGCTGAATAGCCGTTTGTACCAGGATGTGGTGGACTTGCAAAATCGTATTTTTCATCAAATGTTATACCCGCCTTCTGGGCAAGTGTCTCTAAACACTTTAAAGGTCTTTCACTACTAACACCACCGACTCCTGCTACACCACTGTTATTATTGTTTTTCACTTGCTGCTGTTGTTGTTGTTGTTGTTTGTTTTCACTTTGTATTTGTTCTCCGTTGTTGTTGTTGTTGTTATTGATGGTGTTGTTATTATAATTAGTATTATTGCTGTTGCCACCACTGCTTACTTTAATTATTCGAATATTTGAATTATCTTTTAGTGGTTGTGCTGTCGTTGATCCTTGATACAAATGATGCTGATGCTGATGTGTTTGATGATTATGAGGTGTTGTTGCTTGTCCCGCTGCTGCTGCTGCTGCTGATGAAGATACTGCTGCAGATACTAGTGTTCCTCCTCCTACTCCGGCTGATGCTGGTGCTGTTGCTCCTGCACCTAATCCAGTTGTAGGTCTTGTTGAATGGGCGTTATTATTTGTTGATGATGCAAAAGTAGAATTTGTTGTTGTTGTTGTTGCTGCTGATGATGATGATGTTGGTGTTGTTGTTGTCGTTGATATTATTGTCTCGCTTGCTATATCCGTTCTAAAAGCAAACCAAAAGATAACCCATTAATTTTATTAAAACTTTTGTTTCATCAAAAATATAAAACATATTGCAAATAAAGAACCTTTTCTCACTCATTTTGTACTATCTTTATTGGTATTTATAACAAAATAAAATTTATTTATTTAAAATAAAGATATAAAAAAAAAACATCAAAATCAAAATAAAAAGATGATGGATTTTATCAAACTTTAAAGAAATTTTACCAAAGCATAACAACGCTAAAAGCAATATAAAAGCGCGAACAACGAACAGAATAAACACATAAAGCAAAATAAAGTTGAAGAACACAGAAAACGCAACCCGAAATCAACAGCAAAGAAAGAGAATACAAAATGGTAAACTTCGACAAGCCCACACCGAAGCTTGTGTACCTTCCTCAATATTCATTCACCTATGGTATTTAATACATGTACCTCAACAACCAACAAGAACTGATAAGAACTGATGATGATGATGATGATGAGGTCTATCATTATCATCTATAAATATCATGTGAATGTCATTTCAATTTCATTTTATGGATTCAAAATATATATTTTCAATGCGTCAACTTAGGAATTATGAAAGATATAATGAAAGAATGCAATAAGTATCTCATTTTTTACATGGAGTGGGCCAGAGATTACCTCTTTCAGTAATCGAGGTATTCTACTTTGGACATCTGTTACACTAGTCGACAAAAAAAAAAACACTTTTTACATGTAACAATAAATATATTAGTGGTCATTTCCTAATTCGAGGTCAAGATGTGTTATTTGTGTATGATCTTGTTAATCTTCCTTTACTTTCATCATCTATTTCTCATTTTATTTTTAAATAAATTAAAACAAAATCGATTACCGTTATATTTTATTTTTAATTTTTTTTTCCAACCTTCCATGAAATAGGTGTTTTTTTTTTTTTTTAATTAAATTATTATAAATATTAAATACTTTTTGATTATTAAACTAAACCTGATACAAAAAACTTAAGGCAGATTCGAAATAAGCAACTTCGAATTAGTAAATAACTACTAATATATTTCTTATTACAAAATTTTGTGGACTAGTGTTATCTGTTTACGATAACAAGACGTGTCTGTAACAAATTTAGCTCGATACATAAGTTTGCATGGGCAATGGTTTATACTTGAGAATATATGTACATTCAAATGAATATTAATTCTTTCAGATGCATGTTACAAACATCGCGATAAATTTAGAAATACCTATTCAATTTACTAGTGAGACAAGTGTAAGCAACTTTACGCATTTAAGCGTAGCCTACACGATGAGAAAACATAATCCATTACTAACTGATTTGCGATTTATTTTTAGGCGCACATTTAGTTAAGATGTTATGATAAATATATATACTTATATACTAGTTATGTAAAGAGCATTAGAACCACAGGTAAATAATATGTACTGTAAAACCAGTATTGTTGCAGTACATATTACATGAAATCAAATTATATGAAGTTACAATAGATGTTATAAGAGCAAAGAATGATTTTCAACAAAATCAATAATCTGCAGCCATCCAAAATACTTGAATTATGTAAAAATTTCTTTAAAACCGAGGTGAGTGGAACAAGAGGATTCATAAATATTATTAGCATACAATTGTTATATGATATGGTTATATAATAAAACCAGCAGGAACCAAAATAAAACCAGCAGGAACCAAGACAAAATCATATCGTCTAGTTTGCCTTTAAACCCAGAGTGTGTGTGTATCGGTGTGTTGGTGTTTGTTATATAAATGAGTGAGTGCATTTGACATTGTCTCTCTGGTCTTGTCTGGTCTCATTTTTATTTTTGTTATTTTCAGTTGTTGTGTCATCCATACAGTGTAACGCAAACGCATGTTATGCGCTCAAAATTGAATATAAATAAAATATATTTTACTCTACTGAGACTAAAGAATGAATATCCTCCCCCTTTTCAACCTCATCATGGCTTATAAGCAAATATTTATGTAAGTTTTAAAGAAATATAAAATACATTGTTGTAGCTACATAGAAAATATCTAAATTTTGATACTTTTACAAGAGAACGACCAACAGCAGTGTACCGTGAAGCCTTCTTTTTTCGATTACCAAACCAAAGACTGGAAAAATTCTTCAATTTAAGCGGTGTTTCTCTTAATTTTAAAACCCAACAACAAATTGTGCATGTTCTCCCTCGAGATTTACCCGAGATTACACACAATTTGTTGTTGGATATAAAATGAAAAAAAAAACTCCGCTTAAATTAACAGATTTGTTGGCTCTATATATTTTATACTCTCTGATCAAACCTCTAATAAAGCCAGGCGGAGCCAACAGTACGTCTGGAAATTTATTATTTCTTTGAAGACGAGAAAATTGCAATAATGTTTATCACGTGCAACGGTTTTTGAGTAGTTAAAGTGTGCACCTTACGACTGAAAGATTTAGGATCACCATTCATATTAAACAGATCTTTCCGTCCATTGCTATAACCGTTAGCCGATACCAAGACCAATTCACTTAGGTCATTAAGAACCCATTTTGGGACACGGAGAGGAAGAGTTGGGTAGATGATATGGGAAGGATATACCGACTTCCTTTCCTTCCTTTCGGTCACCAGAAGATCGTTATCGTTTACAGAAGAACTCCAAAGGCTAAAATGCATTAACAAATTCCATATTAAGAAGGAGCTCACAGTAAAAGACTTTCAGCACTGTTTTAAACATTGGAAAATATGTAGTTTGAGTTGAAATAAAGGAAGGGATAATATAAAATTAATATAAATCACATACATACATCTGATAATATGTACAGTAGGAAGCAAAATTGTCCGGGTGTTTTGCACACAAATTTATCAAATTAATACTTCGTCCAAAGTCCTTTGTTGTTTATGACACTTTCAATCCATCTGACATGCTCTCCAACAGCTTTTGAATAGTTTCGTGCCCAATGCTTTGACATTTATTTTCAATCTTTTACTAAGATCACTCCATTATTTTGGAGTCTTCTAATAAGCACCCAGGGCTCTATGACATTTGAACCAATACACCAAATGGTGTATGCATATCTATGGTTCTTTAAAGAAGAAATTAACCAAATTTGTTAGGTGTTTATGGAGACTATACTATTTTATTTATTTCCATTTGTTTCTCCCTTTCTCTTTCAAAAGTTATTGGAAACAACTTACCTTACCTAGAAACAGACTTTGGCATGTTTGGATCGACTGCCAAACCAAAACCAAAACCTAAACCAAATGAAGACTACCTACCATCTTTGTACTAAAGATATTTTGATGGAAAACAAAAACAAGATTCCATTGATCCAAAATAAATTAAAACTAACCACGATAAAGAAATCACAAATTAAACCAACAGAAAAAACAGTCAGAAAAACATAAGAACAGAAATTCCTTCTTTTTTTACAAAAAATCAAAGAACAACAAGAGTAGGAATAAAAAAAAAAGATGCAGAATTCCCTTGCGAAACATATCCCAAACGTCAGTTCCGTCTACCTCTGACTATCCAATTTTAGACGATACTTACAATGCAGACGTCAACAGCGAACAGCGACAAAGTTAACACAGATGCAAACACACACACACACACAAGCTCCCATACATACAGAAAAAAAAGACGACAATGTCAGGACAGGACAAGACAGGACAGGAAGGAGACTCAGCGCTTGACTGACTCTGACCCCCGTGCTCTGGCCTATGCTTAAGACCAGGACAGAACAGAACAGAACCCAACACAGGGCAAGGCAGGACAGGACAGGATTGTTGCCATAACGAACAACAAGAACAACAAAAAATATAAAACTCTTGCTATTATTATTATAGTTGTTGTTGGTGTTATTGTTGCCTTGATTCTTTGCCTGATAACGTGCGCTCAGAAAAAACTGGGTCCGGGCCGGGGTTGGGAAAGGAACTGTTTAGGGGAATAAAGTTGACAACGCATAACCAAACGAACGAACGAACGAACGAGAGAAAGAAAGTACAATCAAAAGAGGCAAAAGGACGAAACGAATTGCAAAAGAAACTCACAAAAATTATATGTTTGTGTGCGTGCATGCGAGCATGTGTGTGTGGCATCTGTCGGTTGCTTGCAGCTGTTTGTAGGTGTATGCGTGTGTTTTAGCCAAATGCGCCAAAGTAAAAAATTGAAAAGTAACAAAAACAAAAAAGAAAAGAATTGAACAATATCAATCAGCGTATCTGAGGTGAGAAGTTAAAGTTAGGAATTTCACAATTTAAAGGATTTTAGATATTAAATAGAAATAAAATCGAACAAATAGTCTGTCTACTTATGAACCAAAGTGGATCCAAAGATTCTCAACCACCAACCAACACCTTTATATCAATAGGTCGGCTATGATAATGATTCAATGATGATGTATATCAGGGTCTCTGATATGAAAACAATATGCACAATGACGGTAGTGATGATGATGAGATACAAAATATTTGATTTTCTTTTGGACTTGGTTTTGGTGATGTTGTTGGGTGTACATAACACGATGCTTATAAAAATTAAGAATGATTCTGAGACTTGTTCTGAACAACCCACAACCATTAACCCTCCAATAATAATACATAGTAACAATAGCTTATGTACGATGGGCCAATCTAGCAAGCAACAACCACCATCAGCACCAATAAGCCTGCGGCCAGTGACGGCAGCATAGTCATCATCACCATCATCATCATTATCATGCATAACATCATCAAGATTATCTTCAGTAGCAGCAGCATGACATGATAATGATGATGTTATGATAATCATAATGATAATGAAGCACAGCAAAATAGAAAAGCAAAAATAAAAGAAATAGAATAAATCAACCATCACACACACGCACACACCATCATCAATTTTTAGAGTCAAAAAGGAAAGAAAAAGAAAAAAACACAACACGAAATATATTCTAAAAAGAAAAAAAAGAGAAACATTAAAATATGCAGACGACAGCAAAGAAACAAACAACAGAAACAAACACAACTAAAACAACCAACAACAACACGATGAGCGACTAAAGAACGAACGAACGAGCGAGCGAGCGAACGTGTTCTCCTCACCTTTCCAATACGACAGTGAGAGCGAGCAAGATCGGGATAACCAAAGATAATAACGATTGCGATTATTCAAGCGTGGTCGTCGTGTTTTACTATTCAAACCTACCAACCAACCTACTAAGCTTCCTATGCTCCCCACTCACATTCTCTCACTCTAAAAGAGCTGAGACTCGTTCGTTCGTTGCTTTGCCACCACTCAAAGTCGTTCATATTCAAGAGTGAGCGAATCAAAGTGATTGACATGTATGAGCAAAAGTGAGAGCGAATATTATTGAAACGAGTCTGCACAAACGTATGTGTGTGTGTGTTTGTGTATTTGCTAAAACAAAAGAAAAAGCAGCAATGGCATTGGCCATGTAAAAGAGCAAATGAGATGCATAATGTGGTAAGAAAGAAACACCACACTAGGCAAAAATTAACAAACAAAACAAAACAATAACAACAACAACAACATAAGAAGAATAAATGAATAAGTATGTGAATAGCAAGCAAGCAAGCAATACAACATGATACTGAGAAAAACGACGACGACGAATCAACCAAAGAGACCACAAAAAAGCAAACAGCATGCGTCGTCGTGGTGCAAAAACGATGTAGACAGATGAAAGATTCAATGGGGTTGAATGAAGAGACAAGGAGCAGGCAGCAGAAGCAAAAGCAAGCTAATTTAATGCGTACGACAGACGACAGACGACGTTGCCAAGCAAAAGATCCCAAGCCAAGAATACAACCAACAACAACAGCAGAAACAAAGATACAAAAAGAAGGCATACAAATAAATGAAACTTTATTTTGTTGTTGCTGCTGCTATATGTATTGATTACATTTGTTTTGCCATTCCTTCTATTTTTGTTATTCTTGTGTATGTCATTTTTCTTGCCATCTATACACAAGGGTAAAAGAGTCAGCATCATTCATTTGTGCTTACAGCAAAACCGATATGTATGAGTGAGTAAGGGATAGTAACAGAACTGGTAAGTTGGGGTTCAGTTCATTCGCTCTTTCGTTCATTCCATTTGTATCTTCTTGTGTTAAGTTATTTTTTTGGTGGTGGCAATGCTTTATATTATTGTTGGACTACATCACAGCATAGGGTAGCCATCGTGCTATGCATATTTCATATTACTTATTGAAATATTGAAAACTCTTAACAAATGCAAACACAAGAATTCGTTTAAATTGTGTCTTCATGTCAATAGAATACAATTTTTATTTTTTTTTCACATAAATTAAGAGAATGTGAAATCATAAACTTGACAACTCTGTTCGCAGTATTTGCATGTTGCAAGTCAAAACAGATCCGAACGGGGAGTTTGTCAACTGTTTCTTGATTTATGTTGTGTTGAGGTGGTGGGCTTCCTTTTTTTTTTTTTTTTGTTTTCAAATCTGTTGGCCTATAACACAAGTATAAAAACTCCTACCTACCAACGCCATTGCGCAGGGCACGAACAGCAAAGAGAAATATGTAGTTGCAAAAAGCAAATACGTATGTAGTAGATAAAGAAATGAAAATGCGCTGCTTACGGCGCAGTCTCAGTTGTGCGGACATACAGCAGCGCCAGAGATGACAATAAACTCCATCAGCAATTTCGCAAATTTCTACCATTAAAACGAAAAGCAAAGTAAACTCGACTACCACCCTGGCAACTGACGAGACAACGATATATTGTCTGGAGTTTGAGGCTGTGGCAGGTTTAAGAGACATGCGTAGGTAAAATCCTCTTCTTCACGGGATGATGGACAACAAGGAAAAAAGAAATTGACAGGCAGGCAGGCAAACAGAAACACATACAGACAACTCCAAAGCTCGAAAAAGGTTGCTAGCGAGCGAAGCAAAGAAAAACATTTTGTAATTAGTTTTGTCAAAAAGGAAGAAACAAACTAACAGCAAAAGAAATGAAGAGCATCGCAGGGTAGATTGAGTTTACACATGACGAGGAGTAGAGGAGTAGCGGGCCAGCGACAGCGGCAAATACAATTGTTGCCTTATAGCCTACCTACACATCTTTTTTCTCGTACTCATAATGAGGCTAGCACACACACGCACATGCATACGAAACGATGCACATTATTCGTTTGTATTCTTTGATGAGAATAAAAAGAGAAAGAGAGTAAATATGTAGCTAAAGAGCGAGCGTAATGAGCGATATTCATGCTAACAGTGTTGCCAGATAAGAAGTATGGATTTATTCTCTTTTACCATATAATCATTTTAATTTAAAAATAAAGAATTTTAACAAAACCAAACAATACAGCTCCATTTCACATTTTTTAAACTTAAAATTTCATGACTCTTGTAATTCAAAATACTATTAGTTTATTGTTTGGGAGATTGCAGCCGCATCACATCTTACTGTTTTAATACATAAAAGTCATGTATGACCAAATCATGTGATCAATAGGATTAGATTGCATAAACAGGGTCAAGTTCGAGTTCATCACCTTGAAGCTTGTGATGCCGAAAAAATGCTAAGGAATGACACATGCATTGTAAGAAATCCCACAAAATCTTTAAATAAAAATTTCAATTAATACAAAAGCTTTAATATTTTACAACTTCCTTTTTTATTACTCCACGAAAGGGCAGATGTTGGCATGATAGATGAAAAAATCTGTCAAGCTAATATAAGTTTTAATGTAAGAAGTATTACACTATCCTAGTAGGTTTATTAGTTTTAATTTTAGTTCTAGGTTTTAATTATATTTCAATGTTAAGTTTTTGCATCCCTTATTAGCATTACAAAAAAAAAAAAAAATATTGTTTAAAGTAACAAATAACTTTTGTATTAATTAATGTTATTGGTTAGTTAGAAGTTAGTTTAAATCCTTTGTTCAAAATACTACATATCTACGTACGTGTCATTACTTTGACAAATAAGAGTATATTTAGCCTGAAGTGAAAAGAAACTTGTATCAGATCATAAGAAGATATCCAGAGTCACATCATATTGTGACTTTTAAGAAATTAATAATAAGTAGACGCTTAACTAATAGAAACAAAACAAAACAAAATACAATATAATAATAATACAAATATGTAATGCATTTTAAAGTATTGCAAACTACAAGAATATATTTGGAAAGTAGTCGTTTCAACATATAGAATTTATACTTATTATACATATACTTTTATAATAAATGAAATATGCTGTCTTGATATAAAAAATCAAAAATGAAACTACAATGTGTAATTTTTGTTTAGCTAATGAAATGAAACATATGTTAAATTTATATTAAATGCATTCAGTCTGGCAACACTGCTACTGAGCGAGAGTTTTAGCGCCTGGCAGAGAGTGAGCGCATTGCAAATACAAACTGCTATAGGCAATGAATGAATGCATGGCGTCCGCTCTCCTACACTACACTTCACTCAAGATATTTGCGCGCTTAAACATTTTGCAAACCTAAAATCAAAAAAAAATACATACTCTCACAAACAGTTCAAAAAAAAAACAATGAAAAATGTTAGAGGCAAGAAATTTTATTAAATTTTCGTGTATGTTAATAAAACCAGACATCATAAATAAACTTCATATTAATTATTATCTAGTGTGTGTGTATGTGCGTACAGCAATCTCTCTGTATGCAATTGTTAAAGAAAATATTATATTTAAAGAAATAATAATACATTTGTAAATAAAAAAAAAAAAAAAAAAGAAAAGAAAACGGAAAAAATTATACCTTTTTGTCATAAATTTTAATGCACGACGATCCATCATTTAAAATAAAAAACTTTGTGTAAGTAAATTAAAAGTTTGCATGCTGCGGCGGCGGCGAAGACGACGGCGACGGCAACAACAACAATGATGGTGGTGATGATGGTGATATTGATGATGATGATGATGATGAAGAAGGCGGCGGCAGCGACACTATTGCTGTTATTATTGTTGTACGCGAGTTTGTTTTTACCATTATAATTATTAATAGTTGTTTTATTGGTTATTTACAACACAACAAATATGTATGTAGTTTTTCATCATCTCCTAGTACTTGTATCTCTTGAATCTTGTTTTTTCTACTTTCTTTCTTTCTATTCTTCTTTTACATTCGTTCATGTGTTGTTGTTGCTTTTGCTGCTAAATAACATGAAAAATTACATACAAACAAACATCACATAAACTTTAATAACATAAGAAACAAACAGATGAAACAAAATTATTAACAAAAAAAAAAATTATTTAAACAATAAACAAAAATAGTAGACACAGAAAAGGGCAGGCACCAGGCACAAAAAGGAAACAAGCAAAAAAACACACAACTTTACAATAATAACAACAAAACTAACAATTTACACCAAATAATTTGTTAAGTTTCCAATTTTGTGCAATTAAATAGACAAAAAACATTGTACAAAATGACAAAATAGAATCGAAAAGAAAAGATGAAATTTAATTCAAAAATCATAGAAGAAAATGTTTTTTGTTTTATATAAATTGCAAGCTCTCACTCTGCATTCTCTCTCTCTCACTCGCTCGCTACTCAATCAATCACTCATTCACTGGCTAACGCTCTTTTTTTGTTGGTTTGGGTTTCACTCACATGTGGTGACGGCTCTTCTATACAATATTTCGCTCTTGTACTCGTGTGAGCGAGCGTTTTACTGCTGCCGCTGTTGTTGTTGGGTCATCATCTTGAAAATGTATGCGCGTGCATGTGTGAGAGTACTAAGAAGAGTATACGAAGTTCATATGACTGAGGCATTTAATTCAACTCAAGTGAAGTGTGTGTGTGAAGTGGTGTAGTGTAGTGGAGTATGCATATTTATATGATGATGTATGGCTCTGGATATGCCTACGTCTGCTGCTGTTTGGTTTGGTTGTGTAAAAAAAAAGAGTATTTAAAATAAATGAGCGCGGGAGAGCGGGTTATCATTCATATACTTAAGGTGTTTGATCTGCATATTCTTTCATTACATTTACTGTTGTTGTTTTAGCTATTGTTGTTGTGTTGCTTTCTTTTTATGCTAATTTAAAGGTTTGTTGTAATCTTTGTAAATGTTTTCTTTCATTTGGTATGTGTGTTTTTTGCTTTAATAAGAAATTGTTGTAGTAGTTCTAAAAGTACTAGTAGTAGTAAGAGGTAAAGAAGAAGGTCAAGAAGCACCTGTACGCACTTTTTTTTACTCTATGATAGATGATGAGATGGCGGGCAGTCACTCGGTTGGTCACTGTTTTTTTGTTAAGCTGCACCTCTGTCTTTCGGTCGATCTATCTGACTGGAGCACCCACTACTATCTACTATTAGGTAGACATTTATTTATTTTATTAGTTGGTTTTTGTATTCTTCTTCTCGTGTTGCTGTTGGTTTTTTCTTATAGAAAAAGATGCGATAATGACAAATAGTAGTCTAGACTGGGACTGTCGACCTTCTTGATATTGTTTCTTGATTTGTGATTATAATTTTGTTGTTGTTTCATCATTTTATTCTTTTATATCATTTTATTTATTTTAAATATGCACAATTTTAAATTATTTTTTTCTTTAATTATTTTCCATGTTTTTTATACACAAAAACACTAAAATTTCTCTTTCACTCACTTCTTCTTATTTGTGCATCAACAAATGCATCAACATTTCACAAACATTGAATTACGGACAAAAAAACCAAAAAAATATTTGAAAAAATCATTTTCATCTATGATTTTTCGTTTGCACTCTCTCTTTCTGTCGCTCGACGCTCTCTCTGACTCTCGTTTTTCTTTCTCACTTGCGCGCGCGTTGCTTGATTACTCGTCGTACTCTCTTTCTCTTAAACACGCGGCGGCGTTCACTTTTTAATGATTGACATTCGTCGTTCGTTCGTTGAATGTTTTATGGCTGCTTTTATTCTTGCCTCTTCTTTGCTTTTTTGTCTGTCTGTCTGTCGGACTGATTTACTGACAGTTAGTAGATGTGAGAGAGTGTGTATGAGTGAGAATGTATCTGAAAGATGCGAGCGAGCGCACTGCAAACGAGAATCGAACTAAACCGAACCGAACGTTACAACGTACAAATAACTACTAAAGTAGCATGCAGGGCAACTCTGCAAAAATTGTGAACTGCCGTCGCGGTCGTTGCTGTTACCGTCGTTGTTGTCGTCAACATCATCATCATCATTATCATCGTCGTCGTCGTCATCATCACAAAATGAAGTATTCTTCTGTGTGTCCCCATAAATTCAATGGTGTCGCTGCCATGCGTATCTGTGTGTATGCGCGTTTGTAAATACGCTTGTGTTTGTGATGATGGTGGTGGTGGTTGTGTGACCAAACTGGTTTGCCCGTATAATTTTTCTCTATAACAAAATGTGCGCGTGCAACCGAGTAAGCATGCTTAGGTTTATGTGGATGCACTACTTTAACATATACAAATTTCCATATTCGACTTGGGGTGCTTTTTATTTTTTTTCATTCCTTCAATCTATGCAAGTGTGTGTGTGTGTGTGTATGAAAGAAAGAACGAAAGAAAAAATGCCATAAAACACATCTGGCAGGCATATTTATTGTTTGCCTTTGGCCTGGCCTGGCCTGGCTTGGCTTGGTCTGGTCCGATCAGGCCTAACTGAATACTTGTCCGTCCATTCGTCCCTTTAGTTATGAGAATACTTCCCTGCTTACCTGCCTGCTTATTTTGGTTGAACTGAGCTGAACCCCCCGTTGTTAAACATCGTTAATTTTCCATCCCGATGTCTGCCTGCCTGCCTCTCTCTGTCTTTTCGGTTGTGTGTGTCGGTCTGTCTGTCTGTCTCTCCTTCCTTCCATCCGTCCGTCCGTCCAATCATCGGTCCATGTAAGTATCTTTTATTTCTTAACAAAATTCAATCTAAAGCAGTCGTCAGTTCTTTTTCCCTTTTCATTTTGGGTTTCTTCTTTGTTAGTTAATGTGCTTATCGTGTTTCAATATGTAGCATTGTTGTTATTGTTGTTGCTTCTGCATTTGTTGTACTTCATCTTTCTTTTGGTTCTTTATGGTCGCTCGGTCGGTTGGTCGGTTATGCTTATAAAAAGAGACTTGCCACCTTGTTACTGTATCATCACCATTTGTTAATTCATTAAAAAATGGATCACAATTTCACTTAATTAAGTAAATAATAAATAAATTAAATGTAAATTTTATTAATCTAGATACTTCTCCTAATATATTTTAATTATTTTCCCATTTTATAACCTTAAATCTGCTAATACAGAAATTAAAATAATTAATAAATATAATATAAAAAAGCCTTATAGGATTAAAAGCAAATTTCAAGTAATAATAATAAATAGTTTATTCAAAAAAAGATAAGAATCCTAGACACCAGTTTATTTTTAGATACTATATTATTAAAATATTGTAATTTTATTTTCTAAATAAATAAAAAGTACATATATGAATAAATATGCATTTATATTTGTTGTTGTTATTGAATTGGCAAGGTTCCGAGATGAGTGATTTTTGGTGACTGATGAGACCAAGATCCAACCATCCGTGCTGAATTCATATAATAACCATAATATAATATAAAATCAATATATGTTTAAGTTAAAAACAAAAATCTTAAAGATTTCATAATAAAAAATCTAATTTTTAAAATTAAATAAGAATAGACAAAGTTAAACAAAAGAAAAAAATCGAAACATCTGGCAACACTGTGCATTTTTCATTTTGCCTTTTATCCCCCCCAGCCGCACCACACTGCACCCTCATCCTAAACTTCATTTCGCAATCGACAACCTCGTAAATGCTTCACTTATTTATAAGCCTACAGCAGCAGCAACAACACTTCACCTTCCAGTTCTCTCAACCCCACTCCCCTCCACTCATCACTCTATCATTGTTGTGTGAACTCAACAAACCACCACCATCACCACCAGCACACACAATCACCCATCACAAAGTTATATTATTGTCTCTAGCTTGTTGTTGGTTTGTTATTGCTTTAATTTTGCCCGCTCACCACTCCACTGAACTCTCCCTTCTGCAGCATGGCATCATTAACATTCGGTTGAAATCAACCTGATCGTGTTCGTTCGTGCGCTTGTTCTGTTCGTTCGTTCGTTGGTTTTTTGTTTCGCTTGTTCATATGACGACGCGCTCGTTTGTTGTTCATTGAATCGAATTGCTACATGCCGGCGCCATATTACTTTATGCGCTGCGCTCTCATTTTATTTCTTTTTTTTATACAGACTTACAAATGCTTTGCCCTCTTTGTCTTCGACGTTGACTCTCCCCGTTTTCATAGTGTTGCTGCTGCTTCATGCTATCGTTGTTTTTGCTATTGTTGTTCTTGTTGGTTGTTTGCTTCTGCTTCTGTTGTTGTTGTTGTTGCTATTATTGTAGCTGTCAGTCACAGTTGTGTATTGTTGTTTTTTGTTCTTGTTTCATTCTTCATTTATACAATCTTATTTCAATTTCAAAACGAGTTTACTGTACAAAAGCAAAGCGAAGCGATTTTTAATCACACACACACACACACACCCTGCACACACTCGTACACACACACCCATTTAGATACGAAATTGGTGTTGTTGCTTTTTGTTAGCATTGTGTTGATATTGTAATTTCATGTTAAAATAGAAAGAAACAAAGAAAGAAAATGAAAAGCAAAAAAATTAACGCATGCGCTGAAGCTTATCGCAAAATGAACTTTTTTGTTAAGCTGTCATTGTTGTTGTTGTTTCAGTTGTTGTTGTTGTTGTTGTTGTTGTTGCTGATGCTATATTGCTTTAACATCGCTTAATGTGGTGAATCGTGTTTGGAATGGTGGGGGGATGTGAGATGCTTGCGTGGGGAAGATAATTACGTGGTTGGGCGTTGGTGGTGGTGTGGTGGTCGTCGTCGTTGTTCGTTATTTTGAATAAATTGTATTTTACTATGAGTTTCTGTATCTGTATCTGTGTTTAATGTTGTAGGGAGGAGGGGTGTAAAGTGGATGGTTTTTATGTGAGGCGTATACTTAATACTTTTATTGCTGTTGCTGTTTAAACAAGAAAAGTGGGAAACAAAATTCACATAGAAAAAATACGAAAGTAAGAATGAAATGAAATCAATTGACTTTCAAATGAATTTATTTTTAAATGAAATAAAATGTAAATGAGAAATGAAAAGAGAAATGTGAGAGGGTTTTTTGTTGCTGTCTGTTGTGTTTCTCATTCTTGTTGTTACACCATTTTCTAAAATAATTTTTGTGACATTTTTGTTTTCAAACTCACAGATACACAAACACTAACTCACACTCTCAACATTTTTATGTCATTTTTTGTTTCTTTTCGTATTAGAGGAGCACATTCTTTAGGTTTGAGGGTTGCTAGTCATATACATTTGAGTGAGTGAGTGTGTATCTGTGTATGCTTATTCAGCTAATAAATGTCATTTGTTCTTACTGTTATTGTTGTTGTAGCTATTTGCTTTTGTTTTAATTTTTGATAAAATTACAACGCATGAACACGAGGCGTGGTCATCAAAGAAGAAGGTCGCCTGTCTTCTCCACTATCTTGGATGTAGTCGCTGTTGCTGTCATAATTGTTGGCTTGACAAGAGTAATTCACTTACTCACACACTCTCCCTATCTCTCTTCACCCGATGACGGAATGTGAAGCTCTCTCGCTTCAGTTTTTCGACTCTGACTTTACCATCATGGGAGATACTATATATTCTAACCTACTCTCCCTATGCTCAATGTGTCATTTAATTAAAAGTGGAGTTCATTAAAAGAGAAAGCCATCTCGTAGATGTAGTTAGGGATCAGCATACTATCAAATACAGTTGACTCCTTTTTAAATTATATTGATATTAAATCAGGGCTGTCCAACCCGCGGCCCAAGGAAAGAAACAGAAATATCCCTGTAATCGTAAGGTTCAAAGAAGACCAGAAAAAAGGTTATCTTTGGTTATGCCAAAGTTGTAATGCTTTTCCCGCTCCTGTGAATGAGCATACAGAAATATTATATTATTGATTTGACACCAATATTCATATGTCAATGGCGCTAAATATGTGACAACACGTCATGTGTGCCAATTATCTTTGACCGTGTACACTTGGCCATGCACCGTGAACGCATGACCACGCATACATGACCCTCTTGTGGTTGAGCATACATTATTGATTTGACTTATGTGTAGGGTTGAGTCAGTAATCATACTCCATTTCAACACTGAGACTGGGAGTTATACAATCCAGTAATCCTAGGGCCTTGATGGGATTTAAATGGTTGGCGAATATGGGTTAGATACTTATAGTGGCCGATTCCAGTTCGATAAGACAAAAAAAAAACAAAAAAGTTTTTCTAATAAAAAAATTAATTTGAATTTGGACTTGTATGGCAGGTATGCCTCCTACTGGTACGATTCGGCTGATTCCGACAAATGTGCAGTGTATGTTGAAAAGAAACCTTTGTGCTGTCTAGCTCAAAAACTGAAGGACTACTTTGCATACAAAAAGGTGGACAGACGGACATGGCTAAATTAACTCGTCTCATCTAGCTGATCAATAATATATATACTTTATGGGGTATGCGATGTCTGCTTCTGTGTGTTACAAACTTCCTGACAAACTTATAATACTACTCACAGTGTGAAGAGTATAAACAAACACAAGTAATGGAGTTTAAATTCTAATGTGATGTGGTTATTAATAAAGGGTATATGACAGTCAGAGCAACCCATTGTTTTTTTGTGTAGCAAGAGTACAGTTAATTGTTACTGGCACATCAGAGCAGAGGCTTCATGAAGCAGTAAATAATTATAGAATCATAAACCCTTAAGTTGTTCAATTGTCTTAACAATAAAAAGGGTTCAATTTATCTTCGTTCACTACATTTCGAAGAGGGTTAAGCACACACACTTGCTTTCATTACATTTGACCAGCCAACCCCAGGGCGACACAATTTCCTTCTTTTTGACTTCATTTCAGTGAAATCATTTTGTTATTGCTCGCTCATCCCTTAAGTTATGATTTCGTTTAGGCAGCAACGACTATAGAAATAGTTTGGTAACTCTCTATCTACCTAAAGCAGATCTTTAATAAACACAAAAAAATTGGCATGAAATGATTCGTACAATTTTTATAATCGCAGATCACATCAGATTATCGATTTCCAGTATTCTTATTCGATGTGTACGTGGATGGGCGACCCCGGATAACCATTCATTGTTATATCAAAAGGTACGTTTTAGAAGTGGTTTCCCCAAGTTTATGAATGAAATGTCACGAATATTCGTCGCTCTATTGAAGCACTTCTTACTCAGAAAAAACAACAAACCAATCATATGGAAAGGAATACCACGATCAGACTAGACTAGATTCGATTAGGAATAATTAATTGATGTGTTTATATAGGGGTTACCTTTTCCAATTATCGAGTTTTTCTACTAGTTCACACACATAGTAAAAGTCACTTTTTAACCTATTGTATTGTATTATTATCTATGTTTATCAGAAAAGTAATACAATATATTAAATATGATTAACATTTTGATATTATCGTTGATATTCTACAAAATTTTCCTATTTAAACCATTCTAGCCATTTTTAAATGTTGTTACAATTGTGGTCAGCAATTTACTCCCCCTTCATCAAATTTTTGCTTGTGATCTGATTTTATATGAGTGTTCCTCCCTTTATTTTGCTCTTATCATGATGTCAGCATTTTCTATAAAGTTTCCTCCTTATTAATATGATCAACGCATATATGAACAACCCTTAATGTAATCAAATTCATTAATGTTGGATTCCGTTTCTTGTCCCACCATTACAGAGACTACCATCAACTGCAATGCCTCCATTCCACCATCCCAATACAATATAATTAAACCACCGAAATTGGAGAACTTATAGTGGTATGGGGGCTGTAAAATTAGCTCAAAACATTTCGTTTAACATTTTTCAGATTTTTCCTATCGTCATTAGGGGCACGCACACCCTGTGCCGCTCTCTGGTATAAAGTTTAACCAACTATTTCTTCAGGTTGGGATATAAAGATAGTCCCGGGAGACGAATTTGCTGGATGAGAAAGCAGTTTCTAGAATAATTCCTATTTCGGTACCTGGTACCTAAATAAATCCTCTCATTATAGTGGTGATGGAACCCTTTTTCCTTCATTAAATGGGAACGTTTTTTCTTTAAAATATTAAAATAAGATCTCGAAGTATTCTCCATTGATTGTACTCGAAAAAATGTGAGGTAATAAACTTTCCTGTCGATTTAACAGTCTTTATATTCTTCGGAACTGGTTGTCTAGTGATGAATCCTTGTTTCGTCCACAATGTATCCTTGCTCTCCACAAATTATTTGAAAAACATTATGTGGTCCTTCGGAAAGCTTTTTTTATCCAAATTAACTGTTTAAGTAGAGTGCACCTGTTCAGTTGAGATGTCGACATTCTCAGCAATTTCAGACATTGTAATTTTATAACGTAGTGGCCCAAAATCCAAAAGGTGTATCTCATGAACCGTAATAGGAATTTTGTGTTATAGTGTGTAATTCAATTGCCGCTATAACGTCAAATAATAAAAATTAAATAAAGTGAAAAAATGAAAAGGGGTCCCCATCAGTGATGCCATTTTATCCTTTTTTCCGGACAGATCTGTCCTTCGATCCAAAAGACAACAATAAGACTACTGCAAATTTTGTAAGTACCGTAGATGAAGAGGATTATGATCTGATAGATGAGGCAATAAAACTCATCCAATTTATAAAAATAAATTTATGAGATAAAAATTACAAAATTATCTGTCCTGTTTTTGTGATAGGTAGCTGGCATCACTGGTCCCCATACAAGAAACGTTTGCCCCAATATGCACTGCGCGCAGTTTTTTGTAGCATACTTTTAGGTGTTGCTAGAATATTTCAATTTTGTGACAAAAAAACAAACACAAATTAAGGAAAAAAACTTATTAATTTTACATAACTTCAGATAACGAATTTACAGTTCATGAAAAAAAATGATATGTAGCATATCAAAATTTCTACAGGTTCCCCTAAGGCAAATGGCTAAGTGGAGAGAGTAAATAGAAACCTAGAACCGATGATTGCATAACGACAGTGTTAAATCTTGTACGATGGTACGGAACCCTTCGTGTGCGTGTCCGACTCATACTTGACCGATTTTTTTTAACCTTTGTTGTTCTTCGTTCCGCCAACATTACCAGTAGAAAGAGACCTTCACAAGCACACATGGGGCAATTACACTGTGTACATTACTCGTTTTCATATGTGCATTTTGTTTTATTTGCTTTTCTGACTCAATGACTCAAATATGTGCATTGAAATAATATGAATTCACTAACAATGCCAGTGTGGGTGCGAGTGACAGGAAATGTGAGAGTACGTATAGGATATAAATACTGTGCACAGTAGTGATGTTGCGAATATTCGCATATTTTTTGACATTCGCATTTGAAAAACTTCATCCGAATATGAGCGCAAAAAAAAAATACATAAATAAATATTATTAGGTAAATGAATTTCTCATTAAAAATTACAAAACAAATAATATATGAGTACAATGTAATGTTCTAGTGACTCTGCGAATATTCGTTACATCACTAGTGCACAGTATCATATACACTGCTCACACTATGAAAACGAGTCATGGTGTTTTTGAATCGAGTCATTACGACTCAAGTGTGTTCTTGAAACGAGTCATTCAACTCATTTTGTCTATTACCTCGTTTATACGGCGGCTGAATCGGGTTTTAAATAACTGAGATCAGCTTAACTCAGACTAGTGTGTGTTAGTGATGTAACGAATATCAATTTTTAGACATTCAATTCGGATGCGAATGTCGGGAAATGCGAAAATTAGTATTCGCAACAACACTAATACACTAGCATGAATTTTAGCGAATATTCGCATTTAGCGAATTAATGTGTGTAATTGTGTTCTTAAGGATGGTCAAATCAGTCGTCAGTTCAGTTTTTCGTTTCATTTCATTCTATTCACACAAGCTATTTTTTTCGCATATTGTTGTTGTAACTCAAGCATAATGCACTTTTGAGAACTACAATATATCCTTTAAAAACACTAAGCGTCTCTGCTACATTTCAATACGCATTACAAAAATAACGACGGTTTTAAAACCTGCGGTTCGTGGGGTAGCTTCTTGTCGGGAAAAGTGTTACCACATTCGGTTGTCGCATAAACGGGGTATATGCTGTCGTGCGAGTCATGCCTTTTGCTATGACTCGGTATCACACTATCTTTGTTGACGAATTTAACTATATCATTGATTCACAACACCACATGAGTTGATTTGCGAAAGTGTTGGAGCAGACACTGTGACTATTGATAGTGTTGAATGTGTTTGAGTGAGAGAGGATAAGGATTTGTTTAATGTTGACTAGTGCAGTTTATTTTCCTTTTTCGCTAAGCACTAATTTTTAAGAGAATGAGTGGTATAAGATTCGACAAAGGACATAAGCTCGACAAGACAAATTAATCTAACATTGGACTTGTTATTTGTAGACTCGATTCCTTCCGTGGCAAATCTGGAGTCCCTCTTTATACTGTTCGTTTTGAGGAAAACTCGTTTTTGAAAATTGGAAAGCTTAATTCTCCAAAAAGTGAAAGCCCAGAAATTTAGTATTAGGAAAATGCAATAGAAAAAACCCTAGTTGGTGAGATATTGGTTTGAAATTTTATAAGTATAATTCCTTCTAACTTAGACCTTACGATATCAACTTTGAACATATTCCGAACCTCTTCATCTATAAATATATAATAGGACGAGAAAAATAGTTTAACGGCGATAAGCTCCAACATCGTTTGACCGATCAGCATGAAAGTTGGCATGTATATGTATTTCTTCATGGAACTCGCAAGTTTTTATTTCTTTTCATATTTTTTTTTAATAAGAAGTGCATTTATTTTGACTCTACTGTAACTTCATTATGCCAACATAAAAAAGCTCATTGCTATAGAACTCCGTTTCTGTTTGTTCAATTATTGGGTTTTAAAATTAAACGGTAGATGGCGCGAATCTATATGTGTCTCTATCAAAACGAAAACATTCGAAAACAACAACGAGAACAAACAAACACAATAACATGCTTGCTTTCGTTAGTAGCAAAAAATTAAACAAATGTCCTTGGACAAATTGAGAGCGAGAATGGACCAATGCCTACAAAAATCACGCACCAACTTCACGACGGGACCGTAGCAACGCGCGCCTGCGACGATAGTATTGTATATATTTCTATTAAACTATCTGAACTAGCTGAAATGATGGGGTATTTTAGTTTTTGGGGGTAGAATTAGGTTATTTTAATTTTTTGATATCTAGAATTATCATTTAAACCCATTCTTCATTTCAACCTGTTTATAAATGATCTTCCTTTACCTATCTCACATTCTCCTGTGTTCATGCTGATGATGTAAAACCTTGCCTTTCGTTTAATTATGCTGCTTCTCATGTAAGACTGCAAGACGATTTATGGGAACGTACCCATACTATGTGACCAATTTTTTATAATTTTTTAACCCCCTCCTCGGTGACTACTCGTAGTATATGTCAAGACCCCCACCCTCCCCCTACAATTTTCACGTAGTAATTCATAAATATGGCTAAGAATCATTTTTTGCAGAAAGTAAAAAAAAAAATTAATTTGGCTCATATTTGTTTTTATTAATACGTTTCTTGCCGCGTGACGCAAAGAAAAATATTATCAAGAAGAAAAAACTTATGTAAAACCCTATTGTTACAGGAACTTAATTTACAAAAACAAAAGTCTTTTTCTTCATTATCCTTTTTAGGGTTCCGTACGCAAAGGGTTTTAACGGGACCCTATTACTAAGCTTACGCCGTCCGTCCGTCCGTCCGACTCCGCTGTATCTCATGAACCGCAATAGCTAGACAGTTAAAATTTTCACAGAATGTGTATTCCTATTGTCATGATAGCAACAAATACTAAAAGTAAAATTAAGTTAAACCAGAAAGAAGGCTATCATTGGCTATGCCAAAGATGTAATACTCTTCACGCTCCTCCGAGTTGCATCCAACCTTCCTTTCTTAGCATCAGTTTGTGTGGCAATTTTATTGTACATTTATTCTTTATAAGTTTCTCATTTAATTGGGGTTTGTATGGGAGGTACATATCCTGGTAATCCTAGGATCATGAAATTCACACGGTTGATGGATATAGATCAAAAACCTATATTGTTCAAAATTCAGTTCGATATGTTAAAAATACAAAAAACTTTTTTTAACAAGAACAGTAATTTAAAGGGTGGTTTGTATGGGAGGTACCCGCCTGGTGGTCCGATTCGGCTGATTCCGACAAATGTGCTGCGTATGGTAAAAAGAAACTAGCTCAAAAACTGAGGGACTAGTTTGCATACGTACAGACAGACAGACGGACATACGGACATGGCTAAATCAACTCGTCTCATCGATCTGATCACAAATATAAGTATATACTTATGTGGTCTGCGATGTATCCTTCTGTGTGTTACAAACTTCATGACAAACTTATTATACTATTCACTCCCGTGAAGAGTATAAAAAATAAAGGGGTCCCCATACAAGAAACGTTTGCTCCAATATGCACTGCGCACAGTTTTAGAAGCTTTGTGATTTATTTTGTTTCATATTTTGCTATTATTTTTTTTTGTAGTATACTTTTAGGCTTTATGAATATTTTGCAAAAGCTTTTTGTCAATTTCATAATAAATGCATATTCATTGTGTTTGGAATAGCTCGAGCATTGAATTATTGAATACATAATTCATTTTTGCGGCAAAAAATCTTTTACGATGGTATGGAACCCTCCGTGTGCGAGTCCGACTCACACTTGGCTGATTTTTTATGTTCCTTTTGCTAAACTTCCTATATTTATTCTTGTATCACATATATTTTGAAGTTTAGCAAAATGAACATGAAAAAGTATAATGAATCAATTCTAAGAAGTAAGGTATGGAAAAGAGATCAAAATTGGCTCGCTTCTTCTCCTTCATCAACAAGAATATTTGCAGCTTCTGTGCTTTTCTTATTGGTCTCGTTCACAACAATAGTGGCCATTTGTTGTGTGATTAGTTTTTTGAAGACTTCATTTGGCACAGAAGAAGAAATAATTGGACCACCAGTTGAAGCGATGGCACATTTTTGTTCCATCGAAATAATGCACACTTTCTACTTTTTTACCTGCGGATTTTTGCGTTTTTTCCACCCCAATTTATCTTAACACACAGTAAAGAGGACATAAACATTTATACTCAAAGTAAAAAAAAAAGGTCTGGCCAGATCATAGTGACCATTGTAGGGTTAAAAAGAGCTTCCTTCGATATTTGTGTGCCCAGAGTTCCAGAAAAGCAATAGAATAGAACGAACCTTCCTTTTACAACGGCAAAGGAATACTTCCGACGAGCAAATTTTCTGCCTTATCTAGACTCGCTGATATCTGAACTCAAGCAAAGATTTTCACAGGAAAATAATGCAGCATATTATTTAACTGCTATCCAGCGCATGTGCAACGCCTTGACTTAACAGATTTCAAATCTCAAATTTGTAATGCAATTAGTTTTTCTAATCTTGGAGGTATCGAAAATGAAATATCTAATTTGGTATCAAGACTGGAGTAACAAAGAGCCAGCAGATTTAATTTCTGCTTACGAAAATGCAGATTTTTATCCAAAAATGCAGGAAGCAATTCGCATTTTGCTTGTGCTACCATGCACTACGGTATCGGGAGAAAGGTCCTTCAGTACCCTAAGAAGAGTGAAAACATGGCTAAGGACTACGATGAGCGAAGATCGCCCAAATGGTGAATTAAATATAAAAACACTTAATACCTCATTTTTTTTTTTTTGTGAAAAATTTATCAAAAACCCACCAAGAATGGTTTTGAAACTTTACACTAAAACCTAAATCTAATGACGTCTAATAATATCATTGATATGTGAATAAGTAGAACTATGAAATATAAAAGTAAAAAAATTAAACAAAAAAAAAAAGTTGCCACTGTCCCCCCTACATTGGCAGCTGCATACGCCCTTGAACCCAAGCAATAGCAAAAACTTTTCAAATGGAGCAGTGTTTGTTTTGCTGTCAAAATTTTAAATAGGACTTTCTTATTTGAAGCTACACTGAAACGTAGTGCTTGGCACTACTGTACTGAATAGAACCATTTGTGCAGCTCTTTAATACATACTTAATATATACTGAAATTATTACTGTTTTTCTGGAGAGAAACCCTCGCAGGGCTGTGTTATTGTTTTTTATTTTATTTAACACGAGTTAACTGTACATTAGTACACTAGATTTTACCATTCTATAGAAATTTTAATATTCAATTTAATATGTTAGATAAGTTTCGGATGAAACTGCGGCCAGGGCCGAAGGTTCGGTTTCGGCTGAAAATCCTGTTTCGGTCGGACACTACTTGTAATACTATTGTATTTACTTCGTGAAGAGCATAAAAATACTATTGTAATTGAAATATTATCCTGTTCTGTCTTCATTTTGATTCAAAGTAACAAAATTCGCACATTTCTGAGGCTTCCGGGGGCGCCTCTTGGGTTACATATAAACTAGATCCGCCATTGGCATAATCAGCATCTCAAAGAAAAATTCAACCACATCCTTCCATCTTTTTCCTGCCAAAACATTCCTGTGTAGGTATGGATAATAACCTTAATTAGGTGTCGTTATTCGCCCATGCTTACATGTCTCTCCTTTCGGCCGAATGTCTTTTCTTCAGAAACCTTCAGAGAAAATTAACATATTATTTGAAGACTCGATTGGTTCAGTGGCAAACCCGAACAACCCAAACCTTATGCCTTTTTATACTGTTCATTTTGGAAAAAGCTGGATTTGTGGAAATTGGAAAGATTTTCTCAATAAGCCTAGAAATCTAGTGTTTAGAACCCAGTGAGCCTTACAATACAATAGAAATTTGAAGTAACATTCTTCTTATAACATAATGTCCTTACAATAAATTGTGAGAATATTAACTTTAAACATATTGAGGAACTTTTCGTATTTCCTTTAAACTATGAGGGCTGGAAAGCTGAAATGTGGTAGGTTTTACTACTCTTATGGCCTTCCTTCAACACTGATAAAATCAAATTGATACGACCCCCATAAATCTCAAAACACATAATCATCATTAATTGAAATATGGAAACATTCATCCCATAATTGCATATAATATTTTTCCTATTGGGTAATAATTACGTGGTTGCTATGTACGCAGACAAATTATAAAATTGTGGGGACCACCTTTTTCCTTTTAAAAGATCATTTGAATGGAGTCTTTTCGGCTTTTGTCCTTTCGCATTTTGCGTGAGAGCCATTATATTGTATTTGAATGTTTATGCAGCCGCTAATTGTAACAGCTGTGTACAGTGATTTCCTCAAACACTTTAGATCCCTATTGTGGAAAGCTTGAACCTTCCTTATATGGTACGCGGCAGTGATACCCAAAATTTGTGTGATGTGTATCCAAGTCTAGGCCACTTTTTTCCAGTAAATGAGTTTTATATTTGTCAAGAAAAGTTTATTGATTTATTAGCAGCCCCTTAATTACCGTGAATTTGTGTAGCAACATGCCTTGTTGGATTTTACATGTGCACGCGAGATGAGGTGCTTGTCCTGGATTAGACCGAGGTACTGGGCTTGGCCCAGTTTTAGAATGATCTCTGAGCCGTATGTGACAAATGCGGAGCCTCAGCGTGAAATGATAATTGGAGCTAAAGATGATTTTTGTGTTTTCATATACGTATGTACATATTTATCGATTAATCATCCCCTATCTTTAATTTTCGGAATAATTGGTGGGTTGTAGATCTGCTAGACGTTTAGCCATATCCATATATCCGTCTCCGTATGTATTCTAACCGCCCTATGCTCCGATTAGGAGCGACATCTTGTATTCGTACATTATATCAAGGAATTAAAAAAAAAAAAATATATGCTAGCTAGTCCCTCAGTTTTTGAGCAAGATAACTGACAATGAATTTTTCTGCACATTTGTCGGAGAGACCAATGCAAATTGACTTTTCTATTAGAAAAACTTGTTTCTTTTTTGTGTTATCGAACTAAAATTTGAACACTCAGTGTCTGACCCATATTCACCAACTATGTAAATTTCAAGATCCAAAGATTACTGGATCGTATAGCTCCCGGGCACAATCTTGAAATGCATTATGAATACTTATCTTACTCAAAACAAGTCAAATCAATAATGTATGCTCAATCACAGAAGGGCATGGTCATTCGCTCACGGTATATGGTCATGTGTAAACAGTCAAAAATAAATGTAGCGCCATCTACATTCGTGTATTGGTGTATTGAAATGCAGTATGAATACTGACTCTACCCTAAACGTAAGTCAAATCAATAGTCAATCACAGGAGTGTGAAGAGTATTAATACTACTGGTTGTTGAAGTTAAATACTGTAAGTCCTTAAAACAATGTGTTAAGAACATTCTTTTACTATTGAAACTACTTGATTAATTCTTTTTTTTTTTTTTTTGCATAATATTTTTTGAATTTGTTAAAAAATTTTAAATAAGCTCAGTCAAATCTTCTGTCTCGCAATTAAAATATATCTTCATTTGGTAATAGAAAACAATGTTAGGCTGCTAATATGCCGGGAATCGGGAGGGAATTCTTAGTTAATTTTTTTTGATTTACACAATTGGTGACGATCTTTATATTGTCTTCATGAATGGCATGAAAATATTGTTGAATTGGTGTAGATATGGTGATCAATGAAATTATCCCAAAAAAACTGTGAGCATTACCTTTTCTACTTTAAGATTTTAGAGTTTAGAGAAGAATTTAGTCCGCTAGTAAGATTTTAGTACTTTTGTACACTTGAGTACATTGCCTCCATGGATAATTTCCTATTTTTGCCTAAACAAAACCAATTGAGGGAATGAAGATTTCAGTCAGGACTGTCCAGCCCTCGGCCCAAGTGAAGTCTGAATGCGCCCCAACGCGGCCCTGGTGGCCGAGGTGGCAAACAGAAATCTCTTTTTGCCCGCTGCACAGCGTTTTGTTTTTTTTTTTCTTCGCCGGCCAAATACACTGGGAAAAAGGCTTGGTTATCCCTCCGAAATACTTACATTAGAAAATTTTTAAATTTCTTATGAAGGGTATTAAAGTGCCAATAACACCACTGTGCTATTTTTACCCTACATAGGTATGGTGAAAGGCTTCATCAGGGTAAAAAGGCAAACCGATCTACTTGTAGCCCCGTCCGTTGATTAGCCCGGCGGCAGACTACTATAGGATCTTTAAAACATTAATTTGACATTAAGACTCTGATAGTTTTGGTCTAGATCAACTTTGGCTTACATTTTGTCAAGGCCAGAGATGATGTTTTATGATTTTACCATAAAAGACAAATTGAAAAAATTCGTCATCGGCACTAACTAAAGGGTGGGCCATCTATTGGTCCGATTTTGGTTGGTCATTAATTTGACAAAAGGTAATTTTGTGGTTCTTCTAATTAAGTATGACAAATGATTTCAATGAAATATTTGACGTGGCTGGCTCGGCAGTAGACCATCCTGAAACACCAATTTTGAAGCACTTTGTCAACTGTTTCCTGCTCTGTATGGGGATTGTCGGCAAAAACTTTATCTTCCAATGTACCCCATAGACAAAACTCCAGCGGCGTCAAATCGCAGCTGCGATCAGGCCAAAATGGCTAATCACACAGTTGTTGAATCTTGTGCGCAGAATGTGGATGCTACGCATGGTAGTATTGAAAATTGCGCCGTCTTGTGGAAACCATAGCTCATCGAGATCGATATCTTCCGATTCCTGCCAAAAAAATAAGTTGTCATGTCTTGATACATTCACCATTGGTATTCACTGCGCAACCTTCAACCACTCCAAAATCTGCACCACAAAATGACTTGTTCTGGATGCATTGGCTTTTGTAAGACGAAGTGTGGATTTTCCGTGTCGGCAACGTCGCCCCAAAATCAGCGCCATATGGCCATTTAATGACCAAACCAATGAATGGCCCACCCTTTATATAATACTATACTATACTATAATTACTTTTAAATAAGCTTTTATACAATAATATTTATGTGCCCCAATCCAGTTTGTGAAGCTGTCTGTGTGTTGTCTTTCACTTACTCATAGTAAGAAAGTTTTGCAAATTTCCGAGCACACCGAAACTTAATCCACCCGTAAAACTATTAAATGCACTCTAATATGATAATAGGGGATTCACGCATAGTGCCAAATTTGGAAAGTTAGTAAATTGGCAAACTTGCAAACAAAGTGACCGTTACTCCATAAAAAAAACTTGGGCAATTCGCCAAGATTGCTTGACAATTTAATTGGGAAAACTAGGCAAAATGAGTACTGCCAACCTTGTGAATTTATTATGAGTTGGCAAGTCTGCCCAAAGAGAAATGTTTCACCAATATAATTTACTTTTTCCACTTTTTACGTCATTTTTAGTGTTCAGTACCCAAAGGGTATTACGAAGCTTCTGCCGTTCGTCCGTCAGACTCCGGCTGTATCTCATAAGCCGTAATAGATACACAGTTGAAATTTTCACAGAGTGTGTATTTCTATTGTCATAATAACAACAAATAATAAAAATAAAATAAAGTTAAAAAACTGTAACTATAAATGTGTGACTCATATTCACTAACCATGTAAATTTCAAGATCCTAGGAAGGGTACCTCCTATACAAACCCAAATTCAGATCAATATTACATAACTTCAGAGAGAGGTACAAGCTTTACATGCAAAGAATTTGCATACATAGTGTGCGGTGGAACGGAACCCTTCGTGTGTGAGTCCGACTCTCACTTGACCGATTTTTTTTAATTGTTAGTTTAAATTCAACTGGCACTTTGTTTTTGACAACAACTGATTTGCCAAGTACAATTGGTCGTTCACGCCATTCACCTAGGTAAATTTGCCTATTTGCCATTTTAACCGACTTGCCACTATGCGTGAATATCCCTAATATTTTATTTTGCATATTTTTTCGTGACTCTGAAATCCAATGAAGGCAATCTTTAAGCCTCAATGTGATTGATGAGCTACATGGTCGGCCCCACCCCGACGTCTATGGCGATCTAACTAGTTCTTATTTATATTTTCAAAGCAAACAACAATTTTACTATATAATCTTTTTTATGTTTTACTAGCATACCCGGCGTGCTTTGCTACGCTCCGGACCTGATGTTTGTGCGTGATGCTGTTCTCGGTGAATTAATATTGACATAATTATCTGCAATATTTCACAAAGGCGACTTGATTGATTTTAAAATATGTCTCTTAGCTTTGTATGCAAAATTTTATCCACCAATTTCTCGACAAATGGATTTCCGATCCACACCATACTTCACAGGAACACTCTCCAGACTATGCTAGAGTTTCCTACAAAATTCCATGAAAATCAGTTTAGCCGTACTCAAGTGATGAGATCAGAAACATGAGGCAAATGATTTTTATATACATATATAGAAGATATACAATAGATTATAAGTATTGTTTTTTTTTGACTAATTTCATTTTAGGGTCACCATTTTGTTTTTGTTGTGATCGGTCGCGCACGACGATTTGATGTTGGCATTGGTTTCTTGTTCGTTTACCCTCGTTTTTAACTTTTTCTTTCTTTCGGTTGCCCTTTTGCCGACGGCACATGTGTTTAGACCTTGTTGATGTTGTGTTGTTGTTATTATTGTACTAGTGGGCGTGTTCTCTTTGACTTGATTATTGTATCTATCGCCGTTGCACTCACGCTTAATAGAAGAATTGTATATGAAAGAGATGATATGAGTGCACAATACTATTTACAGCATAAGCGATTCGGTGACCAATCACATACCATTTAGCTCGAGAACATTGAAGTACAGTGAAATCTCCCATAGAATTTAAGAAAGATCTTGTTTTGTGCGAAACACAACTTATTTTTGCAGAAAACCTTTCTCTTTAATCATGACTGTAATATGTGTTACATTTTCATTGGAAAAATTAGAAGTAGTGAAGTTCTCATGGAAAGGGGATACTTACATTGAAAGACATGAACAAGTAAACCTTTTATGGCACAACTTCTATTTTTCCCTTGCAACCGAATGTACTGTTTACTTTACTGTTTGATTCATTGTTCGAGACCCCTCTTCTTAAATTCTCTTCTTTCAGTCATCGGATTATTGCGACTAAAACAAATAAATTGAATAAAAAAGGCAAAGTATCGACGAAAAATTATAGCTTCCGGTATTTGTTTTGTAAGCCTGTTATATTTTCTAGGAGTCTGAATACAAATCAATATCTGTAATATTCGGTGACACAGACGGACTGATAATTGGATAAAGACCTGGTTACAAAATAACAAATGTAAAAATAATTTGTTTTATCATACCTTTTTTCTGAGACTAAATGATAAATTCGCCTTATCGGCTTATTTTTTGGATATATGTATGAACACATGTATTGTCTTTCTGTATGAATCTCGTCTGTAATCTGAAGAAAACAAAAATTTTCTATATAAAAATACTTAGGGGAAGGTAGCCATAGTCGGGCGTGCGCGATTTTGCGGTCTTATAATATGAGACTACTCTTTGACATATACTACGTTTATAAGACGCACAAAACGGTTTGCACTTAGGTCAGCCTGACTCAGAACGGTTTTTGTTTAGTTATTTATGCGTGCGACGTCTTGCGCTCTTGTTGAAAACGTGTTGCGAGGATAGTTTATTAGCGACTGACACAATTCATACAAAAAAATAACAAAAGGAAATAACAAAATATCAAACGATCATACATGTTGCATTGTAACCTTCTAGCATGTTCTAACATTGTTTTCAACAAAACGTATACAATGGCTATCGCATAAATGACAAGTCGGAAATGGAAATAAATGTTTGCATTTATGCAATCTGTTTATTTATGAGTACCACTACGGGATTTTTTAAATTTTATTTATTAAACATCAAAAAACTATAACAATTCAGGTATCTTCATTATAGGAACAAATATTCATAAAATTCAAAATTACATATAAAGGTATTTTAATGTCCTTCTTGTTTAAATTTTTTAAGAACAGAATAAACAAATAAATTCTTAATTTTCAAAAGAGCGTCACTCAATTCACTTCATAAATACAAAGACTTATTCAATATAAAATTCAACATTTCGAATTTGAGATCTACAACCCTTTTAGAAAGGCGATAAAAAGAAATTAACGTTATTGAAAGAATTCTGTATTTTCAATAGGGAGAGCATTTCTTACAACCAACTCTTCAACATTATGTAAGGATAATGTAGAATCAATACCATTAGCATGGCAGTAAACTTCAATAACAGCATTATATGTGAGGACTTTTTTAGTTGTTGGAATTAGATTAGAATCTGAATAGAAATGTTCTTCATCGACCTCGGTCATGTCGGATTCATTATTATTATTATTATCATTATTATACTATTTCAGCATCAGTTTCAGATCCATAGCATTCGAAATTATTAACACACCTATTGTACTCTGCTTCCACATCAAGCTCTTCAGTCAGACTTATTTCATTTTCAGATTCGTCGCTATCATCGTGAACCATAACCGATTGTCTGATGCCCGCCTTTAAGTAGAAGTTGTTAAAAAAAGAATTTGATTTTGTAATTTAGAATCATAAATTACTTTTTTAAAACAATTCTTAATTGTTATGTCTGCAACAGAGTCCCATGCTTTTTTCACATACATATGTGATGACATTTAATATGGAAAACGACTTTAAAAAATCTGTTACCTGTACGTTTCCGCATTGTTAGGTGGCAGAAATTCCATTTTGATATTTGAAAGTTCATCATTTAGTTTGTGACAAGCCGCGTTGTCTATAATCATACACACTTTTTTATTTTGTTGTACAAAGTTCAAATCTGTTAAGATCGTTTTCCAAATTTCTCTTGTCATACAGGCATTTTTATTTGAAAAATATGAGAGCGGAACATACTTTCCGTTAAAGTAACGCGGCTTCTTTGGCTTTCCAATGCAAACCAATTTTTTGAAAGTGCCCGTTGAGTTGCCTGCTTATGAGCAGAAATGTCAGTCGCTGTCTTTGAGTTTTCCAGCCAGCAGCAGCGCTCCATTTATACAATCAGGGTTGTATGAAATTTAATTTTCAAATGATGCTAATGCGGTTCGCATATAAGGGATTCATATTCTATGATTTTATATAAATACGAAAATGCAGAACATGTTTGGCATTTATGAGGTAAATGCATTTAAGCAGGGTTGCACTTAACCGGTTTTCATTGTATGTATTTTTTCCATATGCATAAAATATGATGTAGCTCACCTCTCGAAATAAGGTTTTTTTTTTTAAATTACATTGTACACGAAAAATGTTCAATGTATAATGCTTATTTCGATTTTTAATAACATTTTGTAATGATTTTTAAATCTATAATTCCCAAAATCATTGGGAAAGTGATAATAAAGGAAAATAACTGCACCATATAGCAACACTGCACAAACTAGCATTTTGCGAACAGCTGATTTTCAACACGTCTGCAATAAGCTTTGCATTTATAAGATACTTAAATACGGTTCCAGAAAGTAACGACGGGTTTGCAATGTGCGCTTGTGGAAGGCGCTTCGCGTGTTAAAACCGAAATGACAATCAATTTATGCATGTGTGGTGACCTAAGTACAAACCGTTTCGGGCGTCTTATAAACGGGGTAATAGTCAACTTTAAAGATGATTTTACACCAAATTGTGACTCTGAACGACAAAGATGATTGTCAGAATGCGAATGATCATTGCGTATTTGTTGCTGTCAAGGGAATAAAGCCAAAAAATAATTAGGTGGTTCTAAACAATACCCCAAAATTTTGTCAATATCTGGTCTCCTATGCTTTAAATGACAATTAATGAGCATAAAATTCTTTACAAGTTTGGTCTGTGCCTTTTATTTATACAGTTTACCGTTCTTGAGATAGAGCGCGAGCAATGGGAAGCGCTTAGCCTTATGTATGTCATTATGTACATTTTGTCATTCCGTGCGACGTCACATTTCTTACTCCCTCTCAAATCCAATATAAAAATTAAAAAAAAAAAATACTTATTCAAGATTTCGTGGCCTTCCAAGCAATAAATTGTATTCGTTTGCTACATACTTGGACCCAAGGTACAAATTAACGCTTTTTGGATGAAATTGTTAAGGACAAAGTTCAATCTGAACTATTGCGTTTGCTAACGCTGCATGACTTGGGTCTTGTAAGAGCTTCAAGTGAAGCTGATGACGACGGAGATTCTGTCGCCAAAAGACCAAGGATTGAATTGCATCTAGTTGACCATAAACTATGTGCGAGCTCCCAGATTTCACCGCTATAGAAAAGTTTTTACCCAAATATCTGACAGACATGCTGGAAAAGAGCAGTGAAAATGAGGAAGATAGAAATGAAATCATTGATATATGCGTATAATACCCAAAGCCGGCTTCCACCAAACGAAGACCCTTTAATATGGTGAAAATATAATACAAAATTTCAAGCTTTTTTTCCCATCCGCCAGAGCCGCCAGAGTCGGTTCCAAGCGAGCCGGTTTAATTTACGTACCATTGAGAAATCGGTTAGAAGGTGAAAAAGCTGCAAAATTGTTGTCTATTAAGATGAATTTGCCTCTTATCAATTGTGATTACCAAAGTTACTTATGTCTTCAATATATTATTATTGTGTAAAAAAAAATTAATCTTTAAAAGTGTTTCTAAGCGCCAAACTCGAGAACGGCTGGACCGATTTTGATGATATTTTTTTTTGTTGTACTTATGGGGCCAAGTGAATGGTTATAAGTTACATGTGGACCTAGTAGGAGGCGTAGTTTTGCAGATACAGATATAAAATATACTCAACCGATTTTAATCATTTTTTTAAGAACAAATGCACCTCCCATACAAACCCCCTTTTAAATTAATGTTCTTATTAGAAAAAGTTTTTTATTTTTTCAGTTATTGAACTGAAATTTGGACACTATAAGTTTCTGTTACATATCCATCAGCCATGTAAATTTTATTATCTTAGGGTTACCAGCAGGGGTACATCCCAATACAATGCAACTCAAACTGTGTTCTTTGTTGATACTCAAAATGTGTTCTTTGTTGATACTCAAACTGTAACAGAGAGAATATAGTGATGCTAAGAAAGGAATGTTGGATGCAACGCGGTGGAGCGTGAAGAGTATTACATCTTTGGCAATGATAGCTTTCTTTCTGGTTTAAAGTGAAAATACTTTATTTTAGTATTATGTTTTTCAATTATTTGTACGTTTTTACGCTTTGCTGATTAATCTTGAAAACCCATGTTTCTCTTATGGCCAATTGTATGTACCCTGTTCCCGTGTTGTAAACATTCAAATTTGTTTGTTTACACGCCAGGTAATCAAACAAAAAATGGCGTGTGCCAAACGGTATTGTTAAGAAATTATAATAAATGGTAGACAATATTTCACGGCACAGAACGCATTATAACGAGCTCTTCAACCACCATCTACTACCTTGATCAGAATTGTGTCGCTCTTATGTCAGGGGTGTAGCAGCGTGCGCCGTGTCTACTAGTACTACATACTTTTATGTAAGTATAGTGTGTAGTACAAACTTTGTAGTGTAAGCACGGTTGCCACACTTGGCGTTTTTGTTCCAAAACTGGAATTCTTTTTCCTGTTGCCGCACTGGCTCTTTTTAATTGGAATTGGTTCTTTTTTGCATATGATTGGCTTAAGTAAAACCACAAAAAATTTTGGGATTAGCCATGACAAGATGGCTGTCCTTAGAAAAAGTTATTGGGCGATTTCTTGAGCAATAGGATGCACTCTGCTTATTTTTCTTGGATCAGTCCCTAGAAGTCAACAATATAAAGCCAAAACAAGTAGCTAACTTAATGATTAAACCCGAAACCAAAATATACTTATACTTTTTTAATTATATTCTTAAAATATTCATTGGACTTAAAGCCCACCAATGCAATACATGGAAAGCAAGAGCTTAGAAAAATCCAAAATTTTGCAAGTTAAGGAAACAGTGCGTGAGTTTTACTTGGAGCTGGTTCGGCAAATAGTTCTGCGTTTTGACTTTGGTAGAGAGTATTAATTATTAAGTCTATTATTATGATCCCAACAGCAAAAAGCCTGAAATATTGCCTTTTATTAAAAATTTTCAGTATTTGTGTGAATCGGATCCGGATGAAATTTTTCACAATGAGCCATGTTAAAGTTAACTGCCGCTAAGTTTAAAAAAGAAGAGGACATATCTTATTTTTGGGAAGAAGTAACAAATATTTGGTTCTTTTTTAATGAAATTGGCTCTTTTTTGTAATTTTTTTTTAACGCATTTGGCGCATTCTGATTTTTTCAAATGGCAACCGTGAGTGTAGTACTAATGAGTAAATTCTGTCTTTAATAAAAGGTAAAAAGCGATTTTTTTTTCTTAACTCACCTCCACCTCCGTTACATCCGCTTCCGCGGAAGTCAAACTCTAGTTTTCTGCCTCCGCCACCGCTAAAATGACCTCCGTTAGAACCCTAGTACGGTTTAGAAAGTTTATTAGGTAATAAAGTATTATAATAACCAAACCGCTTCAACTGAATGTTAATAGGGCTGTCAACATATAAAACCACAAAAGGAGGAATCAAACACTCCCAAAAGAGTTTTCTGTGGAACCGAAAATTGGAAATCTGGTGGAATAGAGGAGGAAGAGTTTTCTGTGGCACCCCTGATTTATTAAATAAATAACATATCCATTATATGTATATATTTATTTTATAATAATCATAAGATCATTTAAAAGCGAAACGCACATCTTTAAATGATGCTATATTGGCTTTGATGAGAGAACGGTCATTTTCATCGCAGCTACTATTAGGCCTTTCTGTATTTCTTCATAGAAGATATGGGTCGAAAAGATTTTTAGAATTTTTGTATAGCTTAGAGTTAGGTGGGTCAAGGCTTTTTGCACAGGTGTCCCTCAGGTTAGCTTTTTGCGGCTGAACTTTATACTCTGTTCACGCATGACATGCCCACTGGTTCAGAATTACCGCTAGAGGATCCTTAGGATTTTTTATTTTGCAAAGGATACATCCAACCTCGTCAGAAAATGGTGCATTTATGAAGCCAGGACACCCTGCAACAATGCATGCATAATTTTGAAGTCTGGACAAGACTATTGAACATTGGCATTAACATAACGAAATGTGCCAATGTGACGTACGTCTAATGGACGGGTGTTTGTCCAGGAGTCCTTATTGGCAACCAGCTGCTGGAACACCTTTCAGGATATACATAAATACCTTGGTGTGTATTGGAATAGGCGGCTAACGTTCAAAACGCATATTTCAAATATCATGAAATTCCTCGGACAGAGAATTGGAAAATTGCGTTGTGTCTTAAACAGTAGGAGTAAATTGTCCTTGAAAAATAAAATACACATCTACAAAGCAATAATTGGCGAGACGGCTGAAAAGATCACATCGTGTCGACTTCTCTATTAGATCCTTTTAATCCGATCCCTAAATTGTTCTGTCCCACTTACTAATATTGTTTCGTTAACAAACATATTGATGATACCGAGTCACATCTAGTCATACAAGAACACACAAATCACGCGACAATGTATTTTCATGACAGTTTGATACCGAGACACACGGCAGCGCAGATTCAAGTCAATGAATCTGCCAAGCAATTAAAACAAAATGACTCAAAATAACTCGTTTCAAAACACACATACGTGGGTCTGTCAATAAGTCATTAAAAAAAGATAAAAAACCATTTATTTTTTCATAATTTTCCTTTTATTTTTCATTATATTTTCTTTCTAGCGAGCTCGATACACTTTTCCAATTTTTTTTCCAAATTTTTTAAATCGTCCAAAAAGTAGGATTCCTCAAAATGTGCGTCTATTCCACTGATTGTCCCCTCGTTCGACGTGAAACGTCGTTCACCTTGCCCTTTTTAAATTTGGAAACAGGGTTGCAAACCGTTTCAAAAATCGGTGTGGTTCGGTTAGTGGTTCGAACCACTTAGAGAAAACTTGTACCGGTACAAAAACTGGTTCATGGGTACCGCGGTTCGTTCAATATTTTTGCACTAAGTGTCTAAATTATGTATCAAAGCTATTCTTTTACGCAAATTGTTATTTCAAGAAACATAAGAATTGCATTTTTAACATGAACAAAACTGAACCATTTTTTGGAGTGGTATTCGGTTCGGTTCTGTCTTTTTAAAATAAAAACTTTAATTTATGTTTCGGATCGAAGCTCAAAAAATTCGACGGTTCGGTTCATAAACCGGTTCTGTTCAGAACCATGTGTGGAAATAAAAAGCTGTCACTGGGGGTAAAATAGATTGAATACGGTAGATGTTGTATCAATTCAAATTTTAATTCCTTAATTTGGGTCATCGAAACTGCGCACTTTTATTCGTCGACCACTCGATATCGTGGATTTTTACAATCGTTTCTTTCACTGGACATCCCGAATGATGATCATCTTTTGTGGATGTACGGCAACGTATAAACTCATTTACCCAATTATAAATAGTTGCAAACGCAGGAGCAGATGCGCCATGAACTTCATCCAACTCAGCTTTGCTTTCTTTTGGTGTTAAGTCTTTTTTAAATTTTTCCCATTTTTTCCTATACACAAAAGTTTGTTGCTCCACTTGTGAATAAAAATAAAACCACGACGTCTTTATTACCAAGACCTTAACAACTGATTAGTGATCAAATAAACTTAAAAAAATATCGATGCTAGTAGCGCGATCTCTCGGATTTTCTAAAGACTTATTGATCGACTAACGTAGTATGCACAGTGTAATTGCCGACGGTAAACCTTACTTAGAGCGAGTTTGTGTAGTGCTCTACTTTTTATCAATTGCTCCCATAGGTGGGCGACCAAAATTGCCATAGTTGGGCCAACAAAGTTTGATGCGTATTACGCATTGCGTAAACACGTATTTTGACTATGTAGAGTTATTTTTCACACGACAATGTGTGCTTCAAAGCGTCTGACAGCTATCCCAAAGAAGACGCCAGCGAAACATGGTTTGTCCTTCCAAAAAACAAAAGTGCAAGTCATTATCGGACCACGAATAATAATTATTCATTTCAAAATAAAAGTTTTTTATTTCGAAAGATTACTTCTGGTGGTGGTGTCACAGAACCCCAAAGCATTGCCACCGAGTTGTATAAAAAATTCTCAATCCCTTTGAACATGGTGAGTGCTGCTCTGCCGCTTTCCTATATGTCCCTGTGTACCCTGTTGGTGAGTGACAGCGATCCGGCTGTAGCGTTAAATCTCCTCCAAGACCAGTTGGGCCTCATGGACCATTGGCTGAAGGGGTGGAACTTCTGCGTCAATGTAGAGAAATCCACACACGTTACCTTCACCACTCGACATGCCTTGCCGTTTTCATCAATGGTGATCCATTCCAAGAAGTGGCACAGTGAAGTACCTCGGACTGACACTAGATAGGTGTTTCACCTGGCAACCTCACATAAAGACCAAAATAAATCAGTTGGATTCGAAGCTCATACTGCGAAATACAATGAGATGTTACTGTATAAGGCCATACTGAATCCGGTATAGACTTGCGTTACACAGCTTTGGACTCAAATCCAACAATTCTTCAGAGGTTTCGGTCCAAGCTACTGCAGACTGGTTTGTCTGAAACGGTTTTCCACCGAGACTTGCGAATCGCAACGTTAAAAGAAGAAATCGTCAAGCACAGCAACAACAAACTTCATCAGGTTGAAGGACCGTCACCTGACAATCAACCTGTTGGCCAACAGCAAGCAAACGCGAATGCTGAAATCGCATCACCCCCTAAACCTCCCATTCCGGAACCCGGATGAGTGATTAACTCATCCAAACTTGCTAAAATTACTTACAACATATGATAAAATTCTCAGGTCTAACGAAGGAAGCAAACATCGAATATTACATATCAATAAAGACAGAGAGGAAATTTATTAAATTTTTATTGCATAAAATTGGTTTAGCAATTAGTTTTTTTTTTATCACATCAGCACATTTTTTGTCTATAGACACTGAAGCCCAACTGTGACAACTTTTTTATTTTAATGTCCATAACATTTTCCAAATGATTACGGATGTATTTCAAAAATGTTCTTTTTGTCACGCTCTTTCTAACGATATGCAATAATAATAATATTTCCGATTCTTATAAAAGTTAAAAGGCAAAGATGAAACTAAACCCAACTATGGCAACCTTCCCATCCCTTTATGTTTATATGGCATATTATAGTTAATGTTCAAAAACACATTTTCTGCACAAAGGGATTTTGATTTCCGGGTCGATATCTCTTAAAATAATAGACTAACTTGCATAAAAACAAAGGGAATAACGAACATGGCTAAATCGATTTTCCATGTGTTTACATTTGGAAAATATTTATAAATGCAATTTACGGTACTATGAACTTTAAACATTACGACAAAGTCTGAAACACTAAGAGCCCATTTAAACGATGCCTACCAAAGCAGCGAGGACCCGATGGAAACGCACAAGGTTTGGTATGATTTTGTGGCCCAGAATTGGTATGAAGTTGGCTAAGTAGGCAAACGGGAACAAGAAGCGGAGTATAGGGTTTTTTTCCGTGATCACCCTGCTTGGACAGACTTCTTATAAATATGGCCCAAATCACACTACAGTATGTATAAAAGCTTAGGAAGCTTTCATTTAAATCGAAAGAGCGCAAAAGAGCTGAAGATTTTATAATGCTCTCTCATCTCTTTCTCTCTCTCTCTCTAACGATCCATACACCTTGCGTCGTATTCTACAAAATCTTGTTTCTTGTTCTTTATATTATTCTGGCTCTATTGTGGTTGTTGTTGTTGTTGCTGCTGCTTGCTGCTGTGACTTGGTTGACTTGCGATACTTTATTCATTCTCTTGCTGAGTGCCGAACCAAACGGATCGGAGCGAGCGCATTAAATTGTCCACTATCTGTGTCTTTCTTCGTTATTTTTCTTCTCTTGATATTTGTGAGTTGTGTTTTTTTTTGTTATTGTGCCGCATGGGATTTTATTGAAAAACAATTTAAATAAAAAGGATTACTTTTTTTTTGTTTTTACCAAAGTAAGTTTTCTAAATAATAGTAAATATGATTTAATTTTAATAAGTTTTTGTGTTTATTGAAATTGTTGCGTCTTAATCTTTTTTGTTTGCTTTCTGCGCTCTTTCGTTCATTTGTATAGATTCGATTCTAGTATAATAATAACAGACCCAGTAGAAATTCTGGAGAAAACTATAAACTGCATAGAAATAAAATAAAAAATGTGTTCCTACAAAGATTTGATGGTATAATACTGTCGAATACTTTTCAAACCTACAACGATTCTAATGACTCCATAAATAAAAGTTTTGCCATAAAAAATCTGTAGTCAAAATGAGAGTTGTAAACTTAAGATCTTTTATCTTATCTTTAAACTTTAGTGCATGTCTGATTCTTAATTAATTGGCATCTGGATTGCATTAATCTGAATTCTGAATCTTTTGTTTCTAAACTTATGAAACATATGATTTCTTTTAAGATCTTATATGAGCCGCACAATTTTTGATAAGGTAACATTATATGTATATATTTATTAATTTCTTTCAGTAATTTAGAGACACTTACTAAATGCATAGAACAAAATAGAAGATTCTGGGCAAAATTGCAGTTTAATATCTTTGAAAAATTATCGTCTGGACTGTGAATCTTATCACAAGTGTTAAACGATTGTAAATGCCTCTCAGCCATTTATTATGGAAAAAACAATATCACACAAAACACTTGACTGCATTTGACTGTGATGACATTTTGACTTTGAAGAAATGCAAATATTGAGAAATAATAATAGTAGTACAATAAAAGAAATATTTAGTTATCAGCTGGAAAAAAAATTATATGAAGATTTTGTAAATAAACAGAAAAAAAAAACACATTATAAAATCAAAACAATTCAAACAAGATGTAAAGTGATAAAGAAAAAGAGAGAGATAGATAGAGATAGATAGATAAAAAGAGAGAGAGAGAGAGAGCGTTCATTAAAACACTTTTAATATAATATAAGACCCAGTAGGAAATTCAAAGCACAATGATTTTTGATAAGATTTCGAATTGCATTTGAAATGAATCTGTTGAGTTACATAGAATTTATGAATATGTAGGTAGATACGGTATCTTGCAAAAATGACTAAATCATTGTCACTTTTTCATACAATTTGTTGTGTGGCAGGTAAAAATTCTTAATTCACCAAATATAAGATAGGGAGATTACAAATATAAAAACCAGAACAAGACTTGATTTCTCTTTATCATATTTTGAAAATATGTACAGGTAATAATATGCTATTTGTTCTGCACTCTGCCACAAAGGCCATCATTGCCAATAGCGGCAATGACTTATGACTTTTTGAATGAATTTCGTACATTGACATCTTACAAGTTAAATATAACATTAGGAAACAAGAATGACTTACTGTAGGTAACAAAAATTTAATACTATCTAACAGTCGCTTATATAACAATTAATAAACAATTTAATTAGTTAGATTTTCCGATCCTTAAGCTCAGCCTACGATCCATTCGCTAAAGTCCTTGTGACAGTGGATACATAGTTCGTTTTGATCTTTGATCTAATGATTGCTGCCTTGGCAGAAGAGGTAGGAATAGACCTCGCTCCGAGCAGTGAGAAAGCTATATCCATGAATATAGTGTATACTGTGGGTTCTGCCTACATTCTATTCCAGTGAGCTATGTTCGATTTTTGGGTCGCCAACCCACGAACTATTTGGGGTTCAAGTTGGTAGTACCTCGGGTACGAAGTCAGGAGCCCACGGAACTTGTTTCCGTCCTGGCTAGCGGAGACGGCCCCTCTATGGGACTATCGTGTTGGCTGTGGTTGTACTCAAATGCGGGTAGAGTGTGAGCTCGACGTGGAATTGTGTTATACAACCGGGTGCTGTGACCCACAGAGCAGCAATGGCTTAAATAGGCCTTGTTCCTAACCAAGGAATGAGTCATACGACCAAAATAAGTATGGCTTGAGATTGGTACCTGCGGATATATATCCAAGGGGACGTTGATTGACGTTTATCAATCCCTGTGCTCGGCATCGTGTTATTAAGTCTCTACGACAGCTGTTCACGTTAAACAAATTGACTTTCATTGTAAACTCTGGCGCTGCACGCGCTGCATACTTTGGATCACCATCTCTCTGAATAATCTTTTTTACATTTGAAGTATGGGAGAGGTGTTCACAAAATTATTTGAAGAATTCATAGGTGATAATATTTTATTGTATGTGTAATGAGAGCCGATATAGTGGAACAACTTTTTGCAAATTAAGCACTTCCACTCCATTTAATTCGTCATTATATGTATCTCATTCTTGTGTACTGAGTGTGGATTCTTAAAGTATTTAAAATGAGGAAGGGAAACTACTTGCCGGTTCAGTGCCGCCGTGCTATTTTCTCTGGCTAGGCTTCTACAATAGAAAGGAGCTCCTACTGAAAATTTCATTACAGTTTAGTTTCATCATATATGAGATATTTAATAACATTCTGATAACATCAACATCTAATATACATATATATATATAACTTGATCTCCTTTCATCATTAAAATTTATTTAGAAGTCTCATCACACATACTATAATAAAGATAATATAATTTCACATTAAAAATTTGTTGGTTGGTGTTTTCATATTTTCATTGAAGTTATCATTCTAGAATTTCTCGAAAACTATTTTATTATGATGATTTCTATACTAAGAAGCTCTACCAAACATAAGTACCAGAGTTTGAAAAACTGACAGCATATTAGCAACAGTACCGAAAAATGTGCTATTGCTGTGCTGCGAATGTATCGATTTTTTTTTTATTTTAACTTTTGCTTTGCTGTGCACAAAACAACAGCACATCTGAATGTTTTTGTTTGTTTTTGCTGTGCTGTTCTTTTGGCTGCGCACATTTCAACAGCAGCATAGCATTTGTTTTTTATTTCATTGCTGTCGGTGTGCTGTCGTATGTATGCAGCACGGCTGCTTGTTTTGTTTTGAACGAACAAGTGAGAACAGTAACGTTATTCATGAGAGCGATAAAGACAACAAACATTGAATAGAAATCAATTCTATTCACGGCTGAGGATCAAGTGATTCGTAGAGAGTACTTATTAAAACATGTACTGTTCGTACAGAATACAACTTAATACTGATACTGTTCGTACAGTGTTTGGCTTGATACTGATTTATTTAAAGTAAAAATGTTCTCTTATACACTACCTAAGGACTCCTTGAAATCTAAGAAATTTATCTACCTTTGGTTCTTCTTTTGAAAACCCTAATTAGAAGCAGACTGTCATCATTTATGAAGGTCTTATCCTTTTTACATGTATTCTTAATCTTAATTGTATATATCTTAATTTTATGATATGTCGCACCGTTGCCCTGACACCAGCACCATCGTGGCAGCAACCATGCTCATTTCTGAACATTCTGCCACCGAAAAGATATCGTGCCGTCGTCCTAACACCAACGCTATAGTAGCAGCTACTATGTTCATTCCTGAACAAACATTTTTGTGAGAGAAAGAGAATTTTTTATCTTTTTTTTTTTTTTGAGAGCCTGACGCTTATATCTGCTACAAGTACATATACATATTTTTCTGTATGCTCTTACTTTATTCAACAGCCAACTGCGGCACCATAGCTTTTTTTTTTTTTTCATTGCTATTGCTGTGCTGTCTTGCTGGTAACTTTTCGCAGTCACAGCATAGATGCAGCAAATGAAATGAAAAAACTACAGCATTTTTAAACCCTCATAAGTACAATTCTTGAATACAAGAGATAAAATTTATATACACAGTTCTTTTGTAAGATAAGTATGCAAGATTATTCATTTAAAAAAAAAAAACAATATAATAAAATCATTATTTTCGGGAGGTAATTTTCATTACTATTGGCTTGTGGAAAATGTTTTAGAAATTCTAAAGAATTTATAAGAATATGATGCATGGACTAGCTAAAGCAAATTTTGGGTTTCAACTGAGGATACTATATATTATACAATAATAATAATAATAAATAATTTTTTTATTTTTCATTTTAGGTAAGAAAATGAGTTTTCAAGGTTTGTTGCAATTGAATAAAATCAATGCCGCTTTTCGAATGGTGTTACGCGCACGCTCCACATTGGCGCAGCCGGAACTGACACAGGTAAAAAACCAACGGTAATAAATTATAAAAATGCATACGTATGCATATGTACTTATACCTGTATGTATATGTGTGTGTATGTATCTGTGTGTCACTGCGGATTGGGCATACATATATCGAAGGCATAAAACTATGGGCGGTGCTTAATAATCGTAGAACAGAGTAGATACAAGATTGAGGGTAGAATGTATGAATGTTTTGATAATGAAAGGCTAACAGAAACAGAATAAAAAAATGAAGGATTAGGTAGATCTAGCTCTTAATAAGCGAAGTCAAAATATACAATACTTATATACGATGGTGTTGTTTGATATTTTGATCTTATTTGTTTACAGCAGCTGGTTGAACCAGTAGACCTAACTTCAATATACTTAGCTTGACAACAAAAATATAAATTTACCTAATAAATTTCATCAAAATAACAAGCTTACATACAATTGGTCAAAACATTATAGAATCGAACCACCTCGACCTCTTCAACCAATGAAAATATTGACAAAATGAAGGAAGTTCTGCTCGCAAATTGCCATACCTTATTTATCATTCACGACTCAGCTCGTTTGAGTTTCGTAAATATTTTGGGGATGAGACACTTTGCTGCTGGGCTGGATTTTCTTTTAAAACAGCAACCTAAACAGGTATCTATGGACATGGTGGCTTGTGTACTAAAAGACTCGGCACTCATGGGCTATTAAAAATAATGTGCCTGATTTATAAGAAAATATTGTATAAGGGAAGGAAACTTGTGCAGGGTGACCGGTTAAGTTATGCAAAACACACCTACGATCCGGAGCTATATCCCATTAAACATTGTTCATAAAAGACAGCATAACAGGGTAACAAGACAATAAGCATTATAAAGGACGAAGACATTAAAATGATTACACTGTAAAGGGATGTTGACAGACCGCGCCCAAATTTGTCACCATAATAACGTTACAGTACAGACTGAAAAAAGAAAAATAAATTAAAAATCCATTTTAAATATATTTGATGTACAATATTTCCCGGAAACAATAAATGAAAACCTACCTACAAGAGTATAATCTTTCTTCGCAGGTACGTGATAACGTTCTACGGGGCAATTATGCGGTACTCAATGATAAGGATCTTGCACATTTTGAATCGATAGTAGGTAAAAATCATGCACTAACTGAGGATCTCGAAGGTTACAACACATGCTTTCTTAAGCGTATACATGGTAATAAGAATAAGAGAATAATAAAATATGTATTGTATCTATGATCTAGTAAATGTTCCTCTTGAAATTTTCTTTGAATCATAAAAATAGGTAATAGTAAACTTGTACTAAAACCGGGTAGTACAGCAGAAGTGGCTGCCATTATGAAACATTGTAATCAACGTAAACTTGCTGTTTGCCCACAAGGTGGTAACACTGGACTTGTGGGTGGTTCTGTACCGATTTGTGATGAAATTGTTGTTTCATTGCAACGCATGAATAAAGTAATATCCGTTGATGAGATAACAGGAATTGCAATTGTCGAAGCCGGTTGCATTTTAGAGAATTTTGATCAGCGAGCCAAAGAGGTGGGTCTGACTGTGCCCATTGATTTGGGTGCTAAGTCGAGCTGTCACATTGGTGGTAATCTGTCAACGAATGCGGGTGGTGTGCGTGTAGTACGTTATGGTAACTTACATGGCTCGGTATTAGGCGTCGAGGCTGTATTGGCCAATGGTCAAGTACTTGATTTGATGTCAAATTTTAAAAAGGATAATACCGGCTATCACTTAAAGCATTTGTTCATTGGCTCTGAAGGTACTTTGGGTATTGTTACAAAATTATCGATGTTGTGCCCCCATACACCGATGGCAGTTAACGTAGCGTTTTTGGGTAAGTTTTAAATCGAAAAATTTAAGTATTTATTTATTTATTTTAGTGGATATCTAATCTGATTTCAAAAATTTCAGGTTTGAATAGCTATGAAGATGTGCTGAAGACCTTCCTTAATGCCAAACGTAATTTGGGTGAAGTTTTGTCATCATGTGAACTAATCGATCGGGCAGCCTTAAATACCGCCATAAGCCAATATAATCTAAAGTAAGAATGAATCAATAAATCCATAAAATCATCTCATAAATTATTGTATCCTTTAGTTCACCCATCGCTGATTATCCTTTCTATATGCTAATCGAGACATCTGGTAGCAATGGTGATCACGATATGGAGAAAATGAATAAATTCCTTAGCGAAGGCATGGAACGTGGTGAAATAATCGATGGCACTGTCACCGGTGATGTTGGTAAAGTTCAAGAAATCTGGAAACTACGTGAATTGACACCACTGGCACTGATCAAGCATAGTTTCACATTTAAGTATGATATATCATTGCCTCTGCGTGATTTCTATAGCATTGTTGATGTCATGAAAGACCGTTGCGGTAATCTGGCGACCATAGTTTGTGGTTATGGTCATTTGGGTGATTCAAATTTACATTTGAATATTTCATGTCCGGAATTTACAAAGGAAATCTATGAACGCGTTGAACCTTTCGTTTATGAATATACGTCTAAATTAAAGGGCAGCATAAGTGCTGAGCATGGCATTGGTTTCCTTAAAAAGGATTATCTTAAATACTCTAAAGATGGTGTGGCTATTGATTGGATGAAAAATGTTAAACAACTATTGGATCCGAATGCCATATTGAATCCATACAAAGTATTTAACTAAGCTCTAGTGTTTATTCATCATAGTACTTGTGTATAAAGCAAATCTAAATATGTATATTCAACAATATTTATCCGTGTGTGTATATAATATACTTGTACAAGTATGTATATCTTTTCAAGTACAATAGATCTTATTGGTCGCTGTGCTTTCGGGCCCGTTATTATTATTATTATATATATCTTTTATGTTAATGAAAATGTCATAAAAATTATAAGATTCAAAACAATTAGGAGTATCAATTTATAAAGATAAAATTTTATTCAAAAAGAACCTTAAGAATTATATGATTAAAAAATAATATGCATGCGATATTTTATGAATCATTTGTTTCTTTTGTGTTTATAAAAATAGTGGTGCATCATAACCTAATGGTTTAAACTATTTTCTGACATGTTCTGTCTTACGAATTTGAATAGGAAAACATAAAAATCGCATTACTTTTGTATCCCTATATATGTCCATAAGTTTGCTGTTCAATACAATAGTAGTGCTTGACATAAGCAAGTACGTCACACCTTAAGGGGTGGGGAGGGGGTCAACAAAGTGTGACATTGTGTAACAAATGGTGGGAGGAGTCATACGCTTTGTGACTTCACATGTCACTATTTCTACAGCTATCTTTGGATCTCCGATTTCATCATATTTGAAGCAAGTTCTGTATGATAGCTTTTATTCCTGTGTCGAGACATACTTGTTTAAACGATCGTTTCATCATATAAATCCACTAACCAACACAAGCAAATACATAAGAAGCCCATGACGAAGATTCGTGCTCTAAGAATTGCACTAGACGTGCCAGGGTAGTTCTATGTTTTATAAACGATGACGATAGTATATGGTTGGATGAAAGAGATATTGACACAACGGATGTAACTGAAATTAAGAATCAAACAGAAAACAGGTCACTTCGTTCGCTTTACCAGTAATAGATAATATACAGGAGTTGGTACAAAGTCCATGGACGCAAGATAATTCAGTTTTGTTTCTTTCATTAATACAATAAAAATAATTTTGTTGTTTTAATTTAATTATTTCTAGGTGTAAAATTACAAAATACTTATGTGACGTCACACCAAGACTACATTTTTAGACAACACACACAACTGATTGTGCGATATAGCATGACCAATCCCTCGGCGTTATCAAAAATGATTGAAATGACCTTAATTAGTCGATTAGTGTTGTGAAAATTCGTCGTCGTCTTATAAAAAATATTTTGAAAGCAATAAGACCCAGTGAGGTACAACTCCTGAGAAGAAAACTTTTCTATGCAAGATTGAAGTTTGCAAGACATCATATGAATTGCCTAGGCGAAAAATGTCGCAATGTTTTGTGGGCATATGAGAGAACATAGGATTTAACAATTAGAACTTACGATCTAACTGCACTACTATTTTTATGAACACAGTTGTATGTGTTACCAGATTAATTTAAAATGATCATGGTTGAAAGAAGGCTATACACAAAATGATAGTCCGTACAAGTAAGTAAGCCTCTTTGGTCGGGTAAATTTGGTGAAACAAGTATAGTATACATTTTTCTCAAATATCTTGTTTTAATACTTTTCCCGCAGTGAATTTGTAAAGAATGAGACATCGAAGAACCCACAAAATGTGTATATATTCTTAATCAGCTCGACGAGACGGGTTGATTTAGCCATATCCATCTGTCCCTCAGTTTTTGAGCTAGAAAGCTAAAATGCACGAAGTTCTCTTTTTACCAGACGCTGCAAATTTGTCGGAATCATCCGATTCATACAACTAGGAGGGGTACCTCCCCTAAAAACCCAAAATCAAATTAATGTTCTTATTAGAAAAACTTTTTTATTTTTTATCTTATCGAACTGAAAATTGGACACTATAAGTGTAAGAACCTAGGATTACTGAATCGTATAGCTCCCGATATACAGTATGAATACTATAGTCAGTACATATTGAACTTCAGTCAAATCAATAATGTGTGCTCAATCACTAGTGTTGCGCTAGCTTGAACACCCACTAACTTGAACTACTCGCTAACTTGAACATTTTTTTCCTCCATTGACTATGCTACTCGAATAACTTGAATAAAGTTTTTTTTCAAAAATTTTGGATAAAAAGCACTTGCATTCAAAAATATGTATGTATTCTTATTCTTCTGGTGTACGGGTATACGTAGAAAATTAATCGTATTTTGCCTGCATGAATGTATTTGAAACTACAAATTAATGGATTCGTTTAGATCTCTAATCACTTTTAATTTTTGTATACAAATTTCTCCACACCAAAATACAGCAAATCATAGGTTGCGATTTTTTGTTATTCTTTTTGGATTTTGCTTTGATTTAGTCGTTATGATCCCGGTAGTTTGCTGTGTATTAAGGTCCCCCTACTTGGTCAAAAAGCATCGCCAATTGTTCATTCAATCTCATGCTGGATATGAGTCGAATACATAAATAACACTATGATAAAGATTGATACTGCTCTTTAACCATGTAAAGGTCGCGCTGGTTTTGACTGTGGCACGTTTGTTTTTAACTGTGAAATGTTTCTATTAGTAAGAGCAATGCCTTTGCATTTTTTTAACAGTAGAAAATAAGTAGTTAAAGTATTTAACTTTAAAAGAAAAGTTCGAAATTTTAGAAGCAATTTAACATTAAAAAAGTAACCATAGTCTGTGAGTAAAACTTTTTTAGGCCCTAGCGAAAGGAGAACTTTATAGATGACTTAGCTTCCCAAAATGGAAAACGCGCTGTATAAATGGGTTTTATTGCAATCAAGTTACCTAATTATAGCATTAATAAAAAAAGAAAAAAAAATATTTAAATTTTGCGAATCTGATCGAAGATGAAGAGGAAAACATTCCCCTGTTTTGAAGAATAAAATAAAATAGAAAAGAAAAGAAAATACTTAGTAGACTTAGCTAAAAAAGCTAAAGATATTTTTGAAACGAAGACTCTTGATGACATTTTAAACCACATAATCTGGATGAAGGTACAATATGATAATTGATTGATGATGATTCCGTACAAAAGCATGAACTCAATAAGCGTGTTACTTCATCCGAAGCAATTACCAAATTTAATAAGGCTATTGAGTGGGGTATAACCGAGAAAAGTAAGCCGTGAAAAAACGGATTTCAGCAAATGCCCCACGAAAAGGCAGTATTAGATGTAGTCTCGGCTCGGCATATGAAAATCACCTATTTATAATGCGTGTTTTTTAAATAACTTTCGCTGGTGTGGACAATTCGATAACTTGAATGGAGCTGGTTTTAATTAGTTCATGTTAGCGAAAACCTAGTTGTATACTGGTGGAGACGGTCAATGCTGGCCATCTGTAAGCCACCGATCACTGTTATAAGAGCGTTGTTTTGACAATATTTAGTAGCGCTACATGTTATATTTATTAGTCTGATTTTCAGTTGTATCTTATATGTTTAGACTGATGGTGTGTCTTCCTAAAAAGTTTCATTTGTAATTATGTATTAATAAATGTAAAAAAGTTTTCTATAGAAAATCAGTTTTTTTTTTAATACGATTATTGGTCCAATTGATTAACATAATTTCACATAAGGAAATACTGGAATTTTATCTTTGCAATTTTTTTCAACTCTTTTTTACTTTAAAAACTGTGGAATTTATCGAACAAAAATAAAATTTTTATCATAAAAAACTAGACAAATTTGCAATATTGAATAAATGCTTTTATGATTTTGATTTCTTTCTTATATTCCCTGCAGAGGTCTCCAATTTCTTTATCAATAATTCATTGCAAAATTAGAACAAAGTTATAAGAATAAGTACTGGTAATCTGGAAGCAACCTGTCACTGTTCTAAAGGCGTTGTTTTGTTTTTGCTTCTCTCGATTGGTCGGGTCTACAACCCGGAAGCACCCTACAACAACAGGCGGCCAAGGATCCCTCAATCCAGTCGGGATTTGGGTCGGAAATCTTATCATTAATTTTTCTTATTTATTTTTTTTTTTTTGTTTTGTGATTTGTTTTTCAAATTGAATAAATTGCTGGAAAAACACTGAGAGTGATGACGCTGGTGTTGTTGTTGTTGCTGCGACAAAAGTGCTAGGCTTCCCATTAAATATTAAATAAAACTATGGGGGAATGCTTGTGCCTTTAGTTCTCCATTCTATTTGAATTTTGACATGTTTATTTTTATTACGGCGTGCAAGTTCTGCAATCGATTCAAATCCACTATAAAGCGTAGAATAAAATTGATCAATTTTTGCTCTACTAAATGACCTTTGAATAACTTACATTCCACACACATCACATGGAATTCCAGCTACTACGGACAAAGTTAAGACGTTGTCTCTGTAGATAGAAACGCTGCCACAGCCTTGTGTACATATATCTTTATCTATCGGATGGCTTTGGCTTTATAGCAACAAAAGTGGCATTGCCAACGTCTTGGCTTCCGGCAATTGCAGTATCATCAACGGCATTGCGTCTGATTCTAGATGGCACCGGTGTGCCGGTATTACTGTCACTTACAGCTTGACTGTGTTTAATATTATAGAGATATGAGTTAAATGAGGGCTGTGTTGTAACCTTGAGCAAGTTGGTGGTGTGATCGGACGTTTGGAAAACGCATTGAATGAAAAATGAGTATCGATTAATATTTCCCAATTCTCCTTTGAAAAGCTCTTTGATAAACCTATTAGCACAAATTTGCCGCGCGGGACTTAGATTGTTATATGTTGCTCCCCAAACTTCAGCCCTTTGCATGCATTCATCCTTTGGCTTCTCATTTTACCTACGCTATCATGACGAACCTCTTGTAATTATAGTAGAAACAATGTATTTTATACGAGTGTATGAAATATGTACAACACAGTTATCGTATTGAATATTAGGAAACATATTGCTTTAAAGAAGCCTCCGTAATCTGGATTTTTATATTATTTAACCAGAATAAATAATTTTACCTATGTATTCATCCATACATCCAATCACAAACTAAGGAATAGAATCCAAATTGCCAGAGTTAGACAAGTTACCAGTAAGGCCTTTGAACTAGATCATTGCAGAGAACGAGCTAAGAAAATTTATTGAAAAGCGCTCGGATGATTGAAGAAGTCAAAGCCCTGCACTAAACATTGTGTTGGATGAGCTGGTTATGGATTTAAATAGAAGAAGCCAAGTCTACGAGACATACTTATATCAAGAAATTAAAAATTTGTATGGTTTTGCAAGATAAAAATCCAGCCCCGGATCTACGTTTTTTTTCGAACCGGGGCAGAAACTTGATAGTGGCGCTCCTTTCTCCAGCGTTTAAGATAAATTACTTAACAAAACTCACAAATATATAATGCTTGGCATTTTTTGTGAACGGGACAATAAGAACCCTTTAATAAACGTGTACTCTTTATTATCTATTACCTAATAACTTTTTCATTTGAGTGACATAAAAATATATTTAGGAAACATATAACTAGGAAAGATGACATATAGTACAGTCAAGGCATTTACAATCTATAGGTCTCAGCATTTTTGAATCTTTTTAATTTTGCTAAAGCTTTACATGACGTGATTTCTTTTCGGCAAAAGAATCTATAAGCTCATGAAAGTCCGTCTCAAAGACAGTTTTATTTTCAATGGCTAGGATCCCGATGACAGATAGACGATCCTGACTCATTGTTGAATAGGTTTTAATTATTTCCAGTTTGCTCAAGCTTCGCTCACAGCTTGCAGTTGTCGTAGGTAATGTGCAGTATATTCTTAAATGCTTCTTGCAAGTCATGCTTGTAACAGATCGAATGAAATTAGTAGCTCTTTGAAAGCGGCAAGTTCCTGGCAAAAATCAATTGGATTCAAGTCTTTCGAATATTTTTGATATAGATCGGCTTTTTATGCAAATTAATTTGAGTCAAGCCGATTTCAGCGAAAATTATTTCGGCTGTCGCATAAACGGGGTTTCGGTTTTCTGTCCCGGTTTCCCCAAATAAAGTTTCAGGACGCAAAATTGTCCCGCTTTCCCAATAATCGAGTTCACAAGTTGAAAAACATGTTAATTCTTGCAACAGCTAGTTAAAATATTGTATAAGCGATAGCTCATTGGATTTGTAATGACGTCTAGAAAAATGTTACATTTGTAGTGGTAACAATGTGAAGTTTTTTATAACCTTATTTAACTACGCTTAAATGGTAGCTTACAAGCAAGATACCCGTTTATTAACCAAATATATACTCCTTCGGGTGCCAGATGCGAATAGTGTTGCACAGAATTTAGTGTTTCGCATGAGGTGCTAGCACCATTTGAAGTCTGAAAATCATAAAAATGCAGATCGAGCCGCCTCTTCAAGTTCAGTTCGGTGTTAAACTTTTTGAAGAAATCGAACGTCACAACTTCAAAGCATTTGGTTATCGCCGGAGCGGAACGGCCACAGTTTTCGCTCCAATGGTTGTGCGGCGAAATCAATCCAATCATTTTTTGATCAGAAGTTTAGATGCGTGCGTACAAAATTGTAGTAAATTTTTTGACGCATGCGCGATCAAAGAATTCAAAGATGATAATTCACAACGCAATAAAATCTGCTGCAGATGGTCCACCCGTAGATTACGAGTTCATTATTGGAAAGATGTACCGTCCTGATTAAAAAAAATAAATGTTCACGTTAGGTATAAGTCATATTAAAAAAATTAAATATGTTATTGTCCTCTTTTTTCCTATATCGTGTGCCTAGTGCATCATTATCGCCCACTAAGCCCATCGAGCAACACCGGGCGGAGACATCGTTTAAAGAAAAGGCCATCTGTCTGATGATAAATTCATGAATTATCGCATAGCGAGGTCTCATCATAGCTGATGGTGATTCAATACACTCGCTGTTAACCTCGCCTTATGGGCTAGTGAAGTTTTATTGATCTTTTTATTTAGTACTAACGTACTCGGCGTTCTTTGATACGCTTCCAACGTAATGTTAGTGTGTGATACTGTTCTCTTTTTCATTTTGAAAAATCAGTCGAATCAAACCGTCCACTTGACCCAATAAGTACAACAACAAAAAATCATCAAAATCGGTCCAGCCAGGTTTGCACTAACCAATACTTTTAGCGATTCATTTATATATACTTATATACATATATAAAGTTTTTTTAGTTTAGGACTTTCATTTAAGACTGAATTCAACACTGGGTTGGAATACATTAAAGAAGACTTTTTTCCCTAGCAATGTGTTAAAATTGATACCATTGAATGGGAAAAGTTAGTTTTAAGGTGCATTCACCAAATATGAAATTTGTACTGATACTAAAAAAATAAATCTTTCACGGACTTAAGATGAGTAACCAAATACAAGTATGATTACAATTTGTATACAAATAAGTACAAATATCAATCAGACATCAATCATTCGACATATCGAACGAACACAGCTGTTATGAATGAAAAGTGATAACTGATCGAGTAAGTTCCATGAATGGGTATTTTGATTCATACGAAAAACTTTGATTGCTTGATTTTTGTTGATATTTCTACAAGACTGAAGAAGGTATTTTCCATGACGAAATCAAATAGCCTTTGGAAACTATATCAAAGACGTCACTCACTAACACTATGACAAATGCGATGCGTTGCAAGCAATATGGTAAGGCGAAAAGCTTAGATCTTTTTACAAAGAGCTTTTTTTACAGAAAAACAAAAAGCTTTAGATGTCAATAAAAAATTTTAAACTTGGATTTATTAAAACAAAAAAAATGTGTTTTTGTGTTTAGTTATCGTACGAGTGCGAACGTAAACGGAAGCCATCGGCAAAGAAGAGTTCGGAGCAATTACGAAGTTTAGCTGAAAGAATTGTATTTTTATATTGTAAAACAATAACAAAATGAGCGGGTAAGAAAATTTTTGTTTCTATATTTGTGCATGTTTTTCTTCACTTATACAATTGCAGTGCTCTCTGCGATTTGCAGTGTCATGGAAAGTAAATGCAATGAAGAAGAAAATAAATCATTTAACATTCATTATACAAATTAAGAAGAAGAATTAAAGGAATAAAATATTTTTATTTTAAAATCTTATAGAAAAGCTGATATTGCTTTAATTGGCCTAGCGGTCATGGGTCAAAATCTAATACTCAACATGGACTCTAAAGGTTTTGTTGTGTGCGCTTATAATCGCACGGTGGAAAAGGTTACACAGTTCTTGAACAATGAGGCTAAAGGCACCAAAGTTATTGGTGCCAGTTCTTTGCAGGACATGGTCAACAAGTTGAAAACGCCACGCAAAATTATGCTTCTGGTCAAGGGTAAGTGAAATCCACCATTTAAACCATACGAATGCGACTGAGAGAAAGAGCGAGAGCGAGAGATACACACACACAAACTTACATATCTGACTGAGTGTATGAATTGAGAGAGCTAGTTGTTTTTGTATAAGGAGAATAAATATTTATTTTGCATGCGAAAGTGAGAGAGATCAAGTGTGAGAGAGAGTGTGCTTATTGTTTCAAGTTTGTGTGTCAAAGCAAAGTCATACGATTGTCGAATGAAGAAGAAGAACAAACACACGCCACTGTGCACGCACTTAACACACGCACACACACGTCGTACACGATCGCATGTATACAAATTTGTTTTTGTTGCTCTTAAGAGATTTTGTGAGGATTTTTCCAGTCTATACAATTTTCATTGCTTTGCTACAATTAAGAAATAGAGTGGCTAGAGATATAGAGATACATCATAATAATGAGAGAGCAATGTGATTGTGTTTGCTTTAGCTGGTTATGGTGGTGGGTAACGAAGCAAAATGCCGGTATGCAAATCACTAAGCACATTGACATTCACCATGAAAGGGCACAAACAGCTGTGCATTATAGAAGGAAATTTAAAAAAAGAAAAAAATTACCATTACGGAGAAATATTTTACATACATTCGTATGTATTTACACTCTTAGATGAGTGAGTACATTGAGCATGAAAATTGAAACAATGTTAAGCTGCTGATGACACGTATAAAAAACTTAGAATCAATTCAACTTGAACTCGTATTCTTCTTATCTTAATAGTTAGAAAAGTCTTTGCAGGGGTTGTTCAAGGTCAAATGTTTTCAAATGCAGCAGCAGCATGCGGCTCTGTAGACTTGGTGTCGACCGATCGTAGATAGTTAACCTTCGATTTGTGAATTTAAACTGGCCCTGTCAACGGGTGGTAGTTGTTGTTGTTGGCCTTAGTTTTTGTTGTTCTCGCCATTATTAACTTTCACTTAACACTAACGAAAATCATGAAGGTTGTCTAAATTACAAATCATACTTGCAATATTTTGAAGTTAAATTCAGAGACGTATTCTATATGGATGGATATTGTAGACGGACGGATAGATGGAGGATACTGACATTGTATGGTTATAATAAATTTATTTTGTAATTTTTATATTTTTTTTTCAAATTGCAGCCGGCTCTGCTGTCGATGATTTTATTCAGCAACTACTGCCATTGCTATCGCCCGGTGATGTTATTATCGATGGTGGCAATTCTGAGTACCAAGATACAGCACGTCGTTGCGATGAGTTACGTGATCGCGGTTTACTTTTTGTTGGTTCCGGTGTCAGTGGCGGTGAAGAAGGTGCCCGGTATGGTCCCTCACTTATGCCTGGCGGTCATTCACAGGCATGGCCTCTTATTCAACCCATTTTCCAAGCGATCTCTGCAAAGGCCGATGGAGAACCATGCTGTGAATGGGTTGGCGAAGGAGGTGCTGGTCACTTCGTTAAGATGGTACACAATGGCATCGAATATGGTGATATGCAATTGATATGTGAAGCATATCAAATCCTTAAGAGTCTAGGATTGAATGAAACTGAAATGGCTGACCAATTCGGCAAGTGGAATAGCCAGGAGTTGGATTCATTCCTTATTGAGATAACACGTGATATATTAAAATACAAGGATAACAAAGGCTTTCTATTGGATCGCATACGCGACACAGCCGGACAAAAGGGCACCGGAAAGTGGACAGCGATTGCAGCATTGCAATATGGCGTGCCAGTAACGCTAATTGGTGAAGCGGTCTTTTCACGTTGTCTATCAGCGCTCAAGGATGAGCGTGTCCATGCCAGTGGTGTACTGAAAGGACCTAGCGTTAAGCCACAAGTGGAAGATTTGAAGAAGTTCCTAGATGACATCAAACATGCTTTGTATTGTGCAAAAATTGTTAGCTATGCCCAAGGCTTCATGTTGATGCGTGAAGCAGCCAAGGACAATAAGTGGAATTTGAATTATGGTGGCATTGCTTTGATGTGGCGCGGCGGTTGCATTATTCGTAGTGTTTTCCTAGGTAACATAAAGGAAGCGTATACACGTAATCCCAAACTGTCGAATCTCTTGCTAGATGATTTCTTTAAGCGCGCCATAGAACGAGGCCAACAATCATGGCGTGAAGTTGTTGCCAACGCATTCCGTTGGGGCATCCCAGTGCCGGCACTTTCAACCGCTCTTTCCTTCTACGATGGCTATCGTACTGCTAAACTACCCGCAAATTTACTGCAAGCACAACGTGATTATTTCGGTGCCCATACATATGAGTTGCTTGGTGAAGAAGGTAAATTCGTTCATACGAATTGGACGGGCACAGGCGGCAATGTCTCGGCAAGCACATATCAAGCTTAAAGAGGATATACACACGCATATATCTATTCATGATAGATTTATACATTCCACATGATGCAGTCGTCTTCGAATGGAGCAATTCATTACAAACTTTTTTTTTTATTATTACTATATCCTCTTTGTAAGTTGATCGATACATTGATCGATCGTGTTATTTAGTTTTTTTACATTGATTTTTGTAAAAATCTCCGAGTAAATGACCGTGTTTTCTTATACATTTTTTGTTGTTTTTTTTTTTGAATAAAAAGTACTTATTTATAGATTTTATTTAATCATTTAATGCTTCGGAGACGACTGACTAAGAAAATTGTAATAATCTACTCTAGAAGGATCTGAGGATCATGATATTTGTTCAAGCAACAAAAACACAACACAATGCTTTTTGCTGCTCAAATTATTGCTGGTTATCGATGTTTTTTGTACTTCTTCTTCTCCTCCTCCTCCTCCACCGCATTCAAATTCTTTCATCACAATTGATGTAAAAATATATAAGTATGTATGTACTATATCTAGTGTTTTGCCTTAAATACTAAAAACAAAATGATGGATTCATGATTAGAATCAACAAAATACAAAATAAAATAGCAAAAAAAAACTCTTAAATCTGCAATATATTTTATAATTTCAACAAGGAAGTCGACGACGAATCGTCAAGTGTTCGAGAATGAGAGTCTTTCTTTTTTCTTTAACTGTTAAGCAGAGGCAGTTAATTTTTGATTTTAAAACAACACCAAAATATGACAACATGAACATGAAATTGTTGCTGCTGTTGTTGTCGTCGTCGTCGTCGCTTTTGTTTCCAATGGTGTCAATCAATGGGAGGTGTAGTAGTTTCCAAACAAATATTAATCATCTGATGTACGTAAGGCTTTTTTTGGTTGTTCAATAACTAGTTTCTCCGTTGAGTAGAGATGTCCGATAATAGCCTGATAAGATTGTATAAAGAAATATATAGATAAAAATATATAAGTATATATCATATATGTACATGTACAAAACAGAAATTCAATAACATTAATATGTGTGATGAAGATGATGATGATGATGAAATTATTTATTAAATTATGTTATGTTGAATTCTGTCTGCTGTAGTTTTTCCATCTTACCTGCCGCCTTATTAATTCAAGATTTTGTCTACCAATTAAAATTTGTCTATCGATTTCATCAAAATCACCAATGGTTTTATTTGCACGGAATGTGTCCCGTATTTTACGTACCGCATACATTCTACAAAAATTAAAAATAATAGTAATTTAATTAATAATAATTATAGAAATTTGATGGTATTTATTGCATTCACCTGAAATTATATGAAGGCAACTTTTCTGATTCGCGCAACAAACTCCTATAAAGTGCAACTGCTTGTCTTCGCGTTGCCATTGTACTTTGTGTTTTGTGATGTGTAGTAGTGGTTTCTGAAGAAATCTAAAGATATTTTTAATTAGATTTTATTATAGAAATGAGAAATTCTCATTGGACTTTGTTTTCTTAATTGTTAAGCGCGGTCAGTTTAACGATGACATAAAAACGGAACTTAATGCAGATGATTGTCGAAAATCAGCTGTTTCGATTACTTGACACGTGACAGAGTTGTCAAACTGTGCTAGCATATGCAATACGCAATATTATTCACTTGTATTTTTTATTTTTTTAGCCTCTGCATGCACATTGAATATTTATATAAAATAAAAAAAAATTTATTTATTTAATAATTTCTGTACAAAGTGTATGAGAGAAAAATAATTTAACAATATTAGGAAGTTTGTGCTTCAGCACAAGCAAGCCTCATTGTGATTGTCATAGCGACACTCAACATTGTGAATGGCATAATAACATTGTGAATGCCAGTGAGTGTGTGTGAAAAGAGAGTATGTGAGAGAGTGGGTATAAATTGTTAAGCAGCAGCTGATAATAGAATATTGACAGCAAATTGACAGCTGAGCGGCGGCGTACACAAGAATTATGAAATAATTTATCAAACAAATACAAAATTTCATTCAATATAAAATATTCTAACGAAAACGTATGCTTAAAATGAATCGAATCATTCGTCCTGTTATGGTTATGCGTCAAAATGTGGCACGTTCCACTGCGCTTGCGATTAAAAACAGCATCAACATAAGCAACATTATCAACACAAGCAACAACAGCAACAAAGTAAACGCAATAACATCATCACGTTGGCTGAGTAGCACCGCTGCTGGTGGTGGTGCTGGAGGCCCTGCTGATGGTAAACCCATTATTCCTAAAGAGGAAATGGACAAATTGGTACGTACTAACAAAGTGGTCATCTTTATGAAGGGTAATCCACAAGCACCACGATGCGGCTTCAGCAATGCTGTTGTACAGATATTGCGCATGCATGGCGTTCAATATGATGCACATGATGTGCTCAAAGATGAGGATTTGCGTCAAGGTATGTATACCATTATATCATTATACACAGACACATTTATATAACACATCCGATTTTATTGTTGTTGTTTTTTTTTTTAAATCAATTTTTAGCAATTAAAGACTACACCGATTGGCCAACTATACCACAGATCTTTATTAATGGCGAATTTGTTGGCGGCTGTGATATACTTCTGCAGATGCACCAGAGCGGTGATCTTATTGAGGAACTCAAGAAAGTTGGCATCACTTCAGAGCTTTTGGCTTTGGCAGAAGCTGAAGCTGAAGAGAAGGCAAAGAAATAAATTCAGTTTTTATTTATTTAGCTAATTTTTAAATTAAATTATTAAGCAGCAGTTAATAATAATAACAAAACATTGTTCGTTCACACTTGTTCAAATAGACAAGAAAGAAGAAAAAGAGGATACAAAAAACTTCAATTATTTTTACTTTAATTTGTATTTAGAATTATGAGGATGATGATTATCGTTGACTACGATTGCGTTGTTGCTGCTGCTCATGTTTTGCATCCATTTCTTGTACTACGTAAAGAATTCGATGCTGTACGTCATCAAGATCCGTTATCTGCAGTAGTTCGAGACAAGTACGCTGATATTCAGCATTTGTCATATTTACAATAACTTGTGCCATACATCGGGCGAGTGTTCGTTGCAACAAATCCAGTGGTGGTGGCTCACGGCGAGGACGACGCCGAGGACCGCTACTGGGACCAGAATTTGGAATTTTCTGACCGTCATCAAAATCATTTTGCTTATTTGGTTCAGACATTTTCGATGGCGTTTCCTTTTCGTTTTCTTTGCGTTAACAGGTGAATTGCATTTATAAAGAACCGTTACTTTTATGCAGTTGTGTGTGTTTGTGATATGTAACTGTGAAACAATTCTTTTCCAATGGAGAAGAGTGAGAAATTACAAAAAATTTAGTTAGTGTGGAAGCCATACACTGCAGATCATAGGAACATATTGCAAGCCATGAAACTTATTTGCAATTTGGCTGATTTTTAAATAAATAAAAAAAAGTATGCCTCCTGCAATTAAGACCAGATTCAGATTCAGTTAATTCGATGGCAAAAACTAGACAACTCGCTCACGAAACTTCGAATTCTCTTTTAACTCTCAAAAGTTGTCGTTAACACTAAGCCTGAGTAGTGAGATTCAATAAATTGTGAGAGCGAACACAATTTCGTGAGCGTGTTGTTCAGGATATGGTACTCGTTTCTATTGAATTTAATAGCATTTGTCAATGATAATTCTTATTTTTAGAACAAATACCCCTGACAATGGCTTATAATTGATTTATTTTAGTCGTCATCAGAATACAGTCGCATGTCGTTGAATTCTACAATATTATTACATATTTATTTATTTAATCCCTATAAATTACAAATTGATTTAAAAATAGTCTTAAGTTTTCTTATAAAGTTTAGATAGCTTACAATAGCTTTCAGATGGAAAATTATAAATTATATTTTACTTAAGATTAATGGGGATAAACAATATTTAATTAGAAAGGAAAACCAGAAAGAAGGCTATCATTGGCTATACCAAAAATGTAATTCTCTTCACGCTCCTCCTGGTTGCATCCAACCTTCCTTTCTTAGCATCACTAAATCCCTCTTTTCTAATAAGAACATTAATTTAAATGGTGGTTTGTATGGGAGGTACCCCTCCTGGTAACCCTAGAATCATGAAATTTACATGGTTGTTGAATATGGATCAGAAACTTATACGATACGTCAAAAAACGAATAACTTTTTCTAATAAAAACTTTAATTTAAAGGGTGGTTTGTATGAGAGGTTCCCTCCCTAGTGGTCCGATTCCACTGATTCCGACAAAAGGACTGCGTATGGTAAAAAGAAATCTATGTACAAAATTTCAGCTCAAAAACTGAGGGACTAGTTTTGATACAGACGGACAGACGGACATGGCTTAATCAACTCGTCTCATCGAGCTGATCACAAATATACGATCTACGATGTCTCCTTCTGTGTGTTACAAACTTCATCACAAACTTATAATACTATTCACTCCCGTGAAGAGTATAAAAAGGGAGCTAGAAAAACCTTAAATATTATATAAAACTTAAGCTAACTTAGAACTAAGAGGCTGGGTCTTTGTCGGACTAACCTAAGGCTAGTAAAACACATCAAGTGAATATAAAATTTATTAACAGGTGTTGAAATTTGTTTTTATGGTAAAGATTTTATCTTCAATAAACTTAGCACCGGCTAAATCATGCAAACAAGTCGTTGAAAAATGGAAAGGTAGATTAAGGATCATTTTGAGTAATTTATTTTGGGACGTTTGAATCTTCTTAATGTGACTGTAGGCACAATCGGCCAAGACTTCAGCCGCATACAGCATGATAACTGCGATTTGCGGTTTTTGAAGGGGTAGAGAATATAAATAGTTGTGTTTATTTTATCAACTGTTTTAGATGTATGTAAACTAAAATTTAGTTTTGGGTCCAAGTGTAGGCCAAGGTATTTGAAAGAATGATATCATTGTATACAGAGAGGTTTGAGTTTGGTAAGAAACAGGCCTTACGCTTTCGGGAGAAGTATATTGCCTTTGTTTTATTACCATTTAATTTGATTTTCCATTTATCAAAATACACTGCTACTCCATTTAAGGCAATTTGAAGATTATTTTTTAAAATTTAAGATCATTACAAATTACATTGCTCAAAAAAATAGTTACACTTGAAGTATAACAGAAAATAAAGAAAAATGAAATTTGATAAAAAAACGAACTGTCCTTACGAAATTCTCCCCATTGCACGCCATTACATTTTGTGACACTTTTCGTAACCAATTTTTCGAACCGGATCCCTTAATCATTAATGATAAGATATTTTGAATCACTGTACTAAAATCCTTTGTATCCACCACCATTTTAAATTACCTTCGCTACTCTGCTGAGCATACTATTCATCAAAGTTCGAGAGGGGTCTATGATTGTCTCATACCATATTTTTTTTACATACTCCCATAGTGAAAGTTTTTTACGCAAATTTCTTTTTTAAGTTTCCCCACAGGTTTGCTATTGGATTTAGATCCGGGGACTTACTTGGCCACTCTAAAACATTGACTTTATGGTCTTCAAAGCATTTTTTCACCAGCTCACATGCTTTGGATCGTTATCTTGATGATGGTCCCAACGTAAAGGCATGTTTTCCTCAGCATAGGGTAGCATTGTATTTTCCATAATGTCTTTGTAATCGGCTGCTGTCATATGGCTAGTAGTTTGGTATATTGGACCAACTCCATACCAAGAAAAGCATCCTCAAACCATAACATTTCCACCTCCGTGCTTCACTATTTTTTTTTCGTGAAAAGGGCGTGATATTCTTTGTCCTTTGGACGGCGTACATTCCTACCTGAATCGTTTCCAAACAGATTAATTTTCGTTTCATCGCTTCATAAAATATTTCTCCACTTTTTCTCACCCTCAGGCCCCACCCAGCCTGGCAGGAACTTTTTTGGCTATTCGTGCTGGTAGCACATTTGGCCAATAACCACGTTTCCAATTTCGGCTGCTATAACCTTTGACAACTTAAATGGGTCCTTTGTACAAATATTCACAACGTGACGATCGAGATTTACTTTAGTTTTTTTTTTTTTGCCTTCCTCGAGTCTCCTTTTGGTATTTTTGATTTAATGCATTTCTAACAAAATTATGGCTCCTCCCCATCAATTGGCCAGTGTCACGAAATGATTTTCCTTCCTATTAATTTGAACAGGGGTGTATTTTTGGAGTAAAAACATTCTGCAGGAATAGTAGTCTCGTATATTTATGGGAGTCACCAACTCTAGGCTCTATTCACACACTCATCAATGCATATAAAGGCATATTCCTTCATTTTATTCGAAAAAAAAAAAATACAAATCACGACTTTGTTCACTTAATACAGTAATTCTTTCTGGCCCACTTTTTCTAATATATGGCACTTTTTCCTTATATATCTGGATCTCTGTAGACGACACAACAGACTCAGAGCAACGACTGGTCATGAACTTTGTTTTCGGAGTATTGACGAGTGATTTAGATGAACGGGCAAAAAGTTATCTATTCAACGTTGTAACTGTTGATGCTGTCAATGCCACCACTGTGGCCACATTTGTTAACGATAGTGTGCCAAACGGTGAAGTTTAACTCTAGTTGAATATTTAGTACGTCCAATTGCTGATTTTGATGAATTTAATGCAGACATTCAGTATAACAAAGTCCTACTAGTTGTAATATATGCTGGCTTCTGTAAATGCTCTCCAAGTTTTGTACCCTAAGATAATGCATTTGACTTGCCTTTCGCATGGGTTACACCAGCTAGCAGAGTTTATGCGGGGCCAGTTTCCTATTATTAACAGTTTGATTTCAAATTTGAAATATGTATTTCAAAGGGTGTGGTTTTGTTGAGATATTGAAGAACATTTAAAACAGTTTTAATTTCAACGGATTCTTCCAGGTGTACCACTGCCGCCAACACCATATAAAACACGTTGGTGTATGTGGTTGAAGGCTGCTTTTTATTACAGTCGGGCCTCGATTATCCGTGATGGTCGGGACCAGAAGCATTACGGATAATCGATTTTCACGGTTAATCGAATAACAATTTTGATTATACAGTTTTTTTTTAATATGTATTTTTATTATTTAACCAGTGAACATTGGTGTACATACTACATAGTTACATTAAAAACAGACTTGTGAGAGCGTTTGCTTCCAAGTTGGTTCTGTGCTTAATAAAAAAAATTCTAAATAAAAATTCTGCCATCACGGATAATAGAGGTAATCACGGTTAATCGAAGCGAACAATTTGAAAACATTGCAAACAAAAAACAATAGACTGATCTTTGGCCATCAGTAACCGGTAACCCCGATTAACCGGATCACGGATAATCGAGGCCCGACTGTATTCTGATTATTTCAACGAGGTTAAAAGAGTGGATTCATTTAATAGCGATGATTCGGAGGCTATTCGACTGTCTCAGGAATTGTTTAATTTAAACCGCTTAATTGCATATCTCACTTACATAAAACTCAATTTTTCAAGCCTTACAAGTGCTATGGTTAGACTCTAAGGACGTGGCATAGAAGTAAACGAATCGATCCGCATTGTGGTAGAAAAGAGAACTTCAATTTCTGCTTTAGAAAATAAAGCATATTTAGAAAAGTTTGTCGCTATTCTAGGCAGCAATAAAAGCTACAAACCCCTTACAGAAATAAATAATATTTTGGAGAAAAGTTGGATGCCACAGATTTGTAAGTAAAAAAACTTTCCCCAACGGAGCTAAATATTTTTTCATACTGGCCCATGTCGTCTGCAAATGTTGAACGAAGTTTTTCTGCATATGCAAGCATACGAGTATTAACAGAAAAACGAAAAAATTTGACAATTTACAATATCATCTTATTACTACTTATTACTATATTGTAATAATAAAAACTTTCAAGGGGACGACTAAAATTAATAAAAGGAAACTTGTAAAATAAAATGTAAATATGATTTAGTCTTAATTTATGAAATAAAATAAAAACCCTTCTATAATATGCATTTGAATAGATCTATTCAAAACTGTACTTTTGAATCTATTCAAATGCATATTTTTTAGTTTTTTCGGGCATATTATAAGCGCTTATTTCAACATTTTTCGAAAGAATATTTTTATGTAGATTACTGGAAGTAAGTACAGTTTAGGAAGCTATACCAAAGCACCAATTTGGATTCCGCAAAAGACATGGCACTCCTGAACGGGTTAATAGAGTTGTTCAACAGATATAAGACTCTTTTGAAAACAAACAATTTTGTTGTGCTGCTTTGCTCGACATTCAACAAGCCTTCGACAGAGTCTGGCATGAAGGACTACTGTACAAATTGAAACATATCGTTCGTGCTCCTCATTTCTCAGTTCTAAAGAGTTTTCTTGAAAACAGATCCTTCTTGGTGCCGGTTAAAGAAAGCAAATCTACTTCTAGGTCTATCATGGCAGGCGTTCCTCAAGGCAGCGTCCTTGCACCTGTTCTGTTCACATTATTCGCTAGTGACATACCCCCATCTAGATCGGATCAAGTGTCAGTGGCTACATACGCGGATGATACAGCCATACTAGCCTTTTCAAACTGCCCGCTGGAAGCTAGTCAACTTCTACAAAACTACCTACATAATGTAGCCATTTGGTCGAAGCGTTGGAACCTGAACGTCAATCATCAGAAATCTGCCAATGTTCTTTTCACACTCAGACGCAAACGTTGTCTTGCAGTTCACTTCAATGGAAACTATCTACCACACTATGCTACCTAGGTATGCATTTAGATAGCAAATTGACTTGGGCTCAACATGTTAAAAGAATCCACTCTAAGTGCACTACAAAAATCAAGAAACTTAATTGGCGTCTTAAAGAAAAAAGCAAACTGCGGCTTAGCAACAAAGTCCTTATATATAGATCCATCATCACTCCTATCTGGTCATTCGGTATCCAATTATGGGGTACTGCTGCAACATCACATATAAGGAAAATCCAGGTCTTACAAAACAAAACCCTACGCTTGGTTCATCCACAATAAATTCCATCATAAAGACCTTAACGTGCACTTTGTCGGCGACCAAATAAATCACATAGCAGTAGATATTGTAAGAAACTATTAACTCATCCAAATCCACTGGCTTAGGCTTTAGCATCTCATCGCCCGAGGAGAAGATATGGAGAAAAGGCTCCATATTGTTATCTAATTGTATGGTATTGTAAATTTCTTTTCAATCGTCATTGTTACTACAATGAAAACCGGTTAAATGCAACCCCGCTTAAATACATTTACCTCATAAATGCCAAACATGTTCTGCATTTTCGTATTTATATAAAATCATAGAATATGAATCCCTTATATGCGAACCGCATTACCATCATTTGAAAATTAAATTTCATACAACCCTGATTGTATAAATGGAGCGCTGCTGCTGGCTGGAAAACTCAAAGACAGCGACTGACATTTCTGCTCATAAACAGGCAGCTCAACGGGCACTTTCAAAAAATTGGTTTGCATTGAAAAGCCAAAGAAGCCGCGTTGCTTTAACGGAAAGCATGTTCCGCTCCCATATTTTTCAAAAATGCCTGTATGACAAGAGAAATTTGGAAAACGATCTTAACAGATTTGAACTTTGTACAACAAAATAAAAAAGTGTGTATGATTATAGACAACGCGGCTTGTCACAAACTAAATGATGAACTTTCAAATATCAAAATGGAATTTCTGCCACCTAACAATGCGGAAACGTGCAGGTAACAGATTTTCATATACGTGAAAAAAGCATGGGACTCTGTTTCAGACATAACAATTAAGAATTGTTTTAAAAAAGTAATTTATGATTCTAAATTACAAAATCAAATTCTTTTTTTAACAACTTCTACTTAAAGGCGGGCATCAGACAATCGGTTATGGTTCACGATGATAGCGACGTTGGTTCTGAAAATGAAAAAAGTCTGACTGAAGAGCTTGATGTGGAAGCAGAGTACAATATGTATGTTGATAATCTCGAGTGCTATGGACCTGAAACTGATGCTGAAATAGTGTCGGCAGTTATAAATAATGAATCCGACATGACCGAGGTCGATGAAGAACATTTCTATTCAGATTCTAATCTAATTCCAACAACTAAAAAAGTCCTCACATATAATGCTGCTATTGAAGTTTACTGCCATGCTAATGGTATTGATTCTACATTATCCTTACATAATGTTGAAGAGTTGGTTGTAAGAAATACTCTCCCTTTGAAGCAAAAAAAAATTACAGAATTCTTTCAATAACGTTAATTTCTTTTTATCGCCTTTCTAAAAGGGTTGTAGATCTCAAATTCGAAATGTTGAATTTTATATTGAATAAGTCTTTATATTTATGAAGTGAATTGAGTGATGCTCTTTTGAAAATTAAGAATTTATTTGTTTATTCTGTTTTAACTTAAAAAATTTAAACAAGAAGGACATTAAAATACCTTTATATGTTATTTTGAATTTTATGAATTTATGGTCCTATAATGAAGATACCTGAATTGTTATAGTTTTTTGATGTTTAATAAATAAAATTTAAAAAATCCCGTAGTGGTACTCATAAATGAACAGATTGCATAAATGCAAACATTTATTTACATTTCCGAATTGTCATGTATGCGATATCCATTGTATCTATTATTTCATTAACTTAATTGTAAGCGTTTGTCATTGTGGTGTGTTGATCTCCTAACAAGTTATAGCATTAAGTAAGCTGATTATTGTTAGTAATTATGAAACATTAATAAAACATTTTATTTTTATAAAAAAAAAAAAGAAATAAAAATCAAAAACATTTTTCATGCATATAAATATCCGCTGTAGTCATGATACAATAATACAAGGTACCGCCACTAGGGCCTTTTACGCTCTTGAAATTTACTCACTCTCAATTTATGACGTCATTAACACATCAGTGTATATAACGCTGAAATAATTCATTAAGTGTTGAACATGATTTGAAAATTGAAGAAGCAGTGCTATGAAAATTCTTCAAATTCTTCAATTTTCATTGCATTTTGAAATTACGTTCAACACTAAATTCATTATTTCAGCGTTATATACACTGATGTGTTAATGACGTCATAAATTGAGAACGACACATAACGGTAAACTAATGGCGCCACATCTATTTCTTACACCATGCGCTGTAGTTATGATGAAAGGTGGAAAAACAAAACCAAGTACACACTTGGGTATATACATATGTATTTATTTTCATTAATATATTGTATATTTTTATCGTAATTTGTATTTATTTTATTAATGTATGTATGTATGTATATAAGTATTTATATATTTTACTTTAATCAAATGTATTTTTTGTTTAACTTTATGGATTTATTTATTGCTTACTGTACATTTAATGCACATTTATTTCTGTTTATTGTGTTACATTTTTTTAACTAAACTATTTGTTCTTTTATACATTAAATACAAATTATATAAACATATATATATATATATATATGTATATATATATATATATATGTGTGTGTGTGTGTTTATGTGTTTAATATTTTTTATTGTATAAATTTATAATAAATATACATGTAAATATATTATATTTATTTATATAATTTTTCTTCATATACAAAAATAACACGATTATTTTCAACAAATATTTATTGTATAACAATTATTATTATTATTATTTTTTTTTTTGTTTTTTTTCTGTTTTCTTTTCAATTGTTTATTGTATTAATTTCCTTTATATAAGTGTTATTATTTATTACTTGATTTGATTTGCATTCATTCTTAATTAATTTTATATTAATATTTTTTTTTCTTTTTTTTTTTTTTTTATATAATAAATATAATATTAGAAAAACATAAATAAATAGACATTTTTTTTAATATTTTATTACTATATTGTATATAAAAATAAAGCGCAGCAACAATAGCAGCAGCATTAAAGCATATTGAAGCTTTTGGATATTTGAAGAGCATTCACTTCTTTTTGTGTTGTTTTTTTTTTGGAGGGGTTGGGATGAGGGGGGATGGTGGAATGTTCTCCAAAATCTCCATGTTTTCCTTCTTCGTGGTGCGCTTTTAAAGTTGCTTTTATATTTCTTAGTTAAAAATTATTTTATTATTATAAAAATGATTTGATTGATTTGTTAACTATGTATATATTTTTTTTTATTATATTAATAATACGCAAAGTGAACTAAAAAAAAAAAAAAAAGGAAGGGAATTTAGTTAAGATATATGTAGTATTTTTTTTTAAATTTTATTTGTCGTAGTTTTCGGAGTAGTAAAGTTAATTAATTTATTGCTTTTCATTATTGCTTTTGATTTTCCTTTTTTTTTTTTCTTTTTCTTTAAATATACAATTTTTATAATGTATTTCATTTTGTTTTTATTTTTTAACTGAGGAAAAAAATTAAAAGATATTAATATTTTAATACTAATCACTCATGGAAGAATGAAAATAAACAAAGAGAGAGAGAGAGAGTGAGAGAGACATTGACATACAATGTATCTTGCCAATTTAGGGGTATTTTCAAAAGTCAGAATGGGGAAAAAACGCAATTTTATTTAAAATATTAAGTTAATTTAAATAATTGCGTTTAAATTAAATTAATTTAATATTTTTAAATATACATAATAGCGTTTTTTTCCCATTCTGAATTTTGAAAGTACCCATAAAGTATACATGAAATAGAAAGAACAAAATGATAATAGAAAAGAAGATAGGAATAAGGAAAGAAAAATGAAAGGGAACATGATTTAAAAGCCTTTAGTTGTGCCTCCTTTGTTTTGGTTTTTCTTTTTTTGACAATAAAATTGTCATTTCTAATAAACAAGAAACGAGAAGTAAAAAAAAAAAATAAAACCTATTAATACAAACATACATTTGATTTTTTTGATTTTGTTAGAAAAAAAAAGAGTGAAAAGTGAAAACGCGATCGATTTGCGTGTTTCTTCTTGGAATAAAACCATCATATTAGAGGTGCGTATATCTATTTACCATATCCATATATGATGAAAATAATAATGATGATGATGATGATAATGGTGCAAATGAAAAAGCATTTGTGGAATTACTACTACGCACCTGACATTATTACAACAATTACCATTATAAATATCAGCAACAGCATCACCATCATCATTGTCATCATCATCATCATTATTTAGCGTTTTCTATGCCAGTGATAATTTATCCATAATAGAAGAACCCTCGAGTAATAGTTCATTGCTATTTGTAAGTATGTCAAGCAATTGTTGTGGTGCTTCAGTAGAACCGGAACCAAAGGGAAAAAAAGATGAGATCGTAGGTAGACTGTTAGTTGCAGCATTGCCACCACTACCACCACCACCAACAGCTCCTCCATCGGCAGCATCAATCATTGTTGTATAACCATTTGTTGAGTTGATCATAAAAGGTTGTTTACGTCGACGTTCAACACCATCAACATACTCGATTTCATAATCACCATCTTCGTTGTCATCACTTCGTTTTGTTTTTATTTGGATTTTTGTTTTCGTTGTTGCATTAATGTTGTTACCACTATCTTCATCATCATCCAGACTAAAATCATTATGACCACCATCATTATTGTTACAACGTGGTTCACCAGTTATATCATAGTAGACATCAGGTAATTCATCGAATTCGTGCAGATCAATGGCACGTTGCAATTTAGCAATGTTGCTTAGTAAGATGCGTTGTTGCAACTCTATTTGTGGATAACCGCCACCTTTGATTTCAAGCACTGGCAGCCATCGATAGTAGCATTGCTCCCATACAGCCAGCTCAGATACACGATGCTGTGGCTCTAGAAAACGATCTTTAGGCACGGTGGATTGAGTTGAAAATAATTGCGGATTTATGGTAAAGCGTTGTGTCACTGATGTCGATCCCGGCATTTGATTACGCGGCACTACTGAAGGCACTGAAGGCATTACCAATGTTGGTTGATGGTTTTGCATGGGCAACGCAGCAATTGAGCGTCTCATATGCTGTTGCTGTTGTGCATCATATCGTTGCCTTTGATAGAATGGATTTGTAAAGAAGACTTTATCTTTTTCAAGGAATTGCTCGCTCCAATCCCAGACTGGACGTAGCACTAGATGGCAATCGCATACAGCGCGTGCACGTTCCGCTTCAGTATCAAATTGAAAGGTATCGAAAATGGGCAGGAAGCATGAGTCCCATAGTGTTGTCAAATAAGTTTGTGAGAATTCGAATTCCTCGGGATATTGTTGCAATAACTGCCAAACGCAATCAAGAAACAATAAGAACACTGGACTCTCTTCATCCTCACTCAAATGATCACCAGTGTTGTTTCGAACATGTCCAAGACGCCGCTGAAATGGATGCTCCAAAGCGATCCATTCTTTCTGAACCAATGACTGAAATCCATCGATTGTCCGATACAAAGGGTCGAGTATGATTTGCGTAAGACTCGATATCACACAGCATAGATCACGACCATTTGTCTCTTGGAGTACACAAGTCGTTGCTTGCCGCAATGTCTCTGAGGCCTCCGATGAATAGCGTAGGCACAACGATACATAAAACAGCCAATTTGTCTTCTCCAGCAATGTAAGGAATTTTGATTCTAGCAATACAAATTGTTCTGGTGTTTCTGGTGTGCACAAACTTCGAAACTTCAGATACGCACGTTGTACATCGTGTACACTGGGAAGCCGATCAGTCAGTTGTAGCAGCTTCAATTGATGGCGTTCATTGCATTTTCGTACCAATTCTATGGTTATGTTCTCCACTTTGGTATCTTGCTGAGCTGCAGGCTTGAGTTCGGCGAGCCTCACTAACGATGCACTGCCATAGCTGTAGACCCAGAAGGCGGCTCGTGAATCACAAAAGGCACGTGACAAGTCTAAAAAACGATCTACATCACAGCTCTTCGGTATGACAAAATGTGGTGGCAATGTGTATTTGTTTGCTTGCAGTTTGTTCTGCAATTTGGGTACAGATGCGGCGCTTACCACTTGCCATTCAGTTGCACCACATCGTATCAGCTCACGTGCCCAGTCGTTTTTCGTTGTGTACATGGTGACACTTGATTTGGCCAGCGTCGAATAGTAGGGCTCACGATAACAGTAGGCGAAACTAAGATCATGACGCGATGGATATGCAAAACGTGCCAGCGCTGATGCTATCAATTTGCCATAATCTCGGGCGCCACCTGATTTTGAATCTTGCTGCTGGAAAGCGAATTTCAGCAAACGGAAATTCTTGCAAACAACATGGAGGGCAGCTATGCGTCCACTAACCGTTTTCTGTTGAGCGTCGAGTTTCTTGCGTTTGTTGCCGACAACATTAAGGGCACGTCCTGCCTCTGCTATGGTATACACGTGATCGATATTGTTCAATGTGACCTCATTACGTTGGAGCAAGAGGTTCTCTTGGCATGTCTCGTATTGGGGTGCATTTAACATAGTAGGAGTGCGGTGTAACTGCACAAAGGCCAATTTGAAGTTGGTTACACTTAAGAGGCCAAAAACTGCATCCTTATTGCTGACTGCTGCCTGTTTGTTTTCGACATCAATGGGCGCAATGGCTGAGTACAAGTAGGCGGGCGCCGAGGCAACGACCAATTCACTAGACAACAGACGTGGCTTAGCCAAATGAACGTCACGCATATCGCTGGGCACACACCATTCGTTACTGTTTGCCAATGCACTCAAATCACCTGGCAGTGGAGCCACATAACTGGTAAAAGTATTACGTTTCCTGAGATCGGGCATTTCAATGTGGCTGCTGGTTGCCATATTTGGCGTACTAGAGAGATTGATGACTCTCTCCTCTATGTGTGTTACACCTCAGTCTGTCTTGCTATAATCGAATTGAATCGAATCTTATTGTTGTGGATTTATGCAAGCGAACGTTGGAAACGTTGCCTTTGCCTTTTAGTCGATGGCGTTCTGTTTTCTAACTGACTTACGCAGCAAGCATTTATTTGCCGCCTCGATATATGTATGTACAATTCAGCAGCTCTCACCGATTTTGCTGACTGCACCACCCTCACCGACACACGACACAACAATATGTAACAACGAACGCGTATGCGTTCTTAGAATATTCAATTATTTGTTGTTTCCGGTGTCTGCTAGTTGTTGCTTTTTATGTTGCTGTTGCTGTTGTCATTTGTTGTTATTATGGCCGAAGGCAATGGCGGGTATGTGGTGGCTATAGTGGTGGTGTTGGCTCTGTTGGCCCTGTGGGCGTACTTGCTGCAATTGTTTTGTTGTTTGTACTATAGTCGATGGTTTTTTTTTTTGTGTGTCAAGAGTGTCACAGTTGCTTTTGCTTTTACTGATTTACTAATTGCTGATTGCTGTTGGCCACCACCACAACTTTGGATTTGTCTTGTGCCTGATGTGGTGTGCTGCCCCGTGCCCGCCGCCGCCTTTTCTAACCTTATCAAATAACTCTTTCACTCCACTACAACCCGTTCGCACACAAAACTCGCGCACTGTACTCTGTTGTTTAAATACACTGCAACTCTTTGTTGTTATTGTCAATAGAATTGATTTGATTATCTTAAACAGGTGTAAATAGTTTAGCTTTTGATTAAATTATAATGAAATCTGTTTATTCTTCGTTTCGCATTCCTAGTTGCTCGTCATCTTTGTGTGGTTTGTGGTTTTTTTTTTTTTTCGTTTTTGTTGCCTCACAGTTTGCTTTTAACCACACGCACGCACACACGCAAACATGCGCACACATGTACACATTCAATCATACTCAGTCACAGTCACCGTATTGCAGGCTATGCGATGTAGCTGCTGCTTCTTCTCTTGTTGTCATTCACAAATGCCGGTCTCTTGTCATTCACAATGCAACCAATAATTTAATGTGTCTATTGTTTTCTCGCTCTCTCAACATCAGTATATCACATTTGCACAGCAAAATTCTTAATTTCTCTTCTTTTTTTTTTTTTTTAATAAGAATACAGCATCAAGAAGTAGGAGAATAGTGTGTTGTGTCGTGTGGATTAAGTAGTAGCTAGTAGCAGTGTGTGGTTGTGGCTCAAAAAGATCAACCTGAAATATTTATTAATATATCAGGTTGATTCTCAAAACATTAGCATTAAACCATAATTTTAGGATTTGTGTGAACTATTTGATTGATTTTCACCATATAATCATATTGGTGTCTATTCCGGGGGCGGGGACAATTTTGCAAAGTGTTTCGTGTTTGGTTTCAAAACGTGACACTGCCGTCTAAGATCGACTGGAATCGGGCTCGGTAAAGACTCAAAATGTTAAGACAGCTTAAAAGTTTCAAAATTCAAATTTTCTAATTTTGTTCTAGTACTCTTTGTTATTACTTTATCATATTAATATTTATGTTTTTTATTATAAAAACGTCGGCACGTCAATTTGGAAGAAATCTTATAAATTTACAACGAAGAAGCACTTACACTTACTTATTTGTAAAACGACAATTCCAGTGCCAAAAACATTGTCAGAGCCTCGATTTGTTAAATCGCCGACATCGTCAACTGTGTACATCAACAGTGAACCAAAAGAAATTCGGCAAAATGGGTGATGGTATTGAATATATGGATATACCCGACAAATCGGAAAACGATAAAAAACTATACAAGTGAGTAGTCTCAATAACATGCCATCCAATTGCATTAATTTATATACTGTTTTTAGAACTTTACGTCTACCAAACGGAGTACGTGTATTGCTTGTTTCCGATCCAAGTCCAATGCCACATGATGGCCTTACATCTTCGTCAGAATCACCTACGTCATCTCCTGAGGATTCGTGTGCTGAAAGTTCTTCTAGCACTGCTGAATCAACAACAACTTCAGAATCCTTGTCGTCAGAAGCAAGCGAAGATGCCGCAAGTTCATCCGATTCGGAAGAGGGTAAGAAAATATGTTCTGCTTTGTTCTATTCTATTCGGTATTGTTCTGTTCAAAGTTGAAATTTGATATCACAAGAACAAGCTATCATATATGATAAAAATGTTGTTTGAAAACCACATGTGGCTTTGTCTACAGTTTATTAATGCGAAAAACAGATTTTTATAAGAAAACAAAACTTAATACAAGCTTATTTCTAATTATTTCATCGTATTCATCGTAGGTGATGAAAAACTAGCAGCTTGTGCCGTACTCATTGATGTTGGATCATTTTCCGAGCCCCAACAATACCAGGGATTAGCACATTTCCTGGAACACATGATTTTTATGGGTTCGGAGAAATACCCATTGGAGAATGCATTCGATGCACACATTAAAAAGTGTGGCGGTTTCAGTAATGCAAACACAGAATGCGAAGAGACACTTTTCTATTTCGAAGTATCCGAAGCACATTTGGATTCAAGTCTTGACTACTTCAGTGCATTGCTGAAAGCGCCCTTGATGAAAAAAGAGGCAATGACTCGCGAACGCCATGCTGTTGAATCAGAATTTCAACAAATCAAACATGATGATGAAACACGTCGTGATCAAGTGCTAGCCAGTTTGGCTACAAAGGGTTATCCACACGGTACCTTTACATGGGGAAACCTGGAATCACTCAAAGATAATCAAAATGATAAAGAATTGCACAAGGTACTACATGACTTTCGTAAGGATCATTATAGTGCTCAACGCATGGTTATTTGTTTACAAGCTCGTCTACCTATCGAAGAGCTAGAATCACTTGTGGTGCGCCATTTCGCTGAAATACCATCAAATGATGTAATGATTGATTTCAAGAAATTCAATTATCAGAATGCATTTCGTGAAGAATTTCACACAGAAGTTTATTTCGTAAAACCAATAGAAAATGTATGCAAATTGGAACTAACTTGGGTCTTACCACCTTTATTAGAAGTAAGTAAAATGCCATAATTCCATGATTTCTGATATTATGATTAAGAATTTTCGATTAAATATTTCATGTATTGTATTGTGTTGATTTCAGTATTATCGCTGCAAACCGGAACATTTCTTGTCCTATTTGATTGGCTATGAAGGTGAGGGCAGCCTTTGTGCCTATCTACGTAAAAATCTGTGGGGTCTCGAGTTGCTTGCTGGCATTGATGACAACGGTTTCGATTCAAACTCAATATACTCATTATTCAATGTCTGCATTTACCTAACCGATGAGGGTTTTAAGCATTTGGACGAGGTGATTGAAGCGACATTTGCTTATATAAAACTTTTTGCGAATTGTGGTTCGCTCTTCGATGCCTACACTGAATTGCAGAAAATCGAGGAAACTGGTTTCCGTTTCCAACCACAAAAGGCAGCCTTTGACAATGTTCAGGGCTTAGTTACCAGGACAAAATATTATCCTCCCAAAGATATATTGACCAGTACCGAACTCTATTATGAGTACGATGAGGCTCAGATTAATGAGGTAATATGTCTTATAAATGAGCTTAAATGCAATATTATGGTCACATCACAACAAAAATACGATGGTATTGTGTATGATAAGAAAGAGAAATGGTTTGGTACAGAGTACACAACAATGCAGATGCCGAAAAAATGGAAGGATCTATGGGAGAATAGCAAACCAAATGACGAACTATTCTTGCCAAGTACAAATCCTTTTATTTCTAATGATTTCCGTTTGTTGTGGGCGGAAAGTGGCAAACCCTCTATACCCTTTGCACCAAAGAAGTTATTACATTCGGATACATGTGAGCTGTGGTTCCGCCAGGATGACACCTTCCAATTACCCGAGTCTTTTATGTACTTTTACTTTATATCACCATTGCCACGTCAAAGTCCAAAGAAGTAAGTTATTACATATACTTGACAATTCAATTAAGCTATAAAATAAGTTTGCCTTTTCTATCCTTTTTAAATTTAAAGTGATGTGCTGTGCACACTCTATGCGCAACTTATTAAATTCTGTCTGGTGGAACAGCTCTATCCGGCAACTGTTGCTGGTTTGGCATATCAATTCTACTCTGCTGAAAAGGGTGTTGTTTTGAAGGCCAGCGGCTACAATGAGAAGCTACATTTGATTGTTGACATCATAACAAAAGCAATGGTCGCAATGGCAAAAAATACCACAGAGCCTATGCTGGATGTGTTCCTTAAATATCAGAAAAAGAATTACTTTAATGCGGTCATCAAAGCTAGAACTCTTAACAAGTAAGTTACAATTGATTAATTGATACTACATATATGTTATTTTGTGTATATTTATGGAATAGTGATTAGATTAGGGAAGGGAGGGAGTTGTTATCTTCTCTCTTCAGCCTTAATTTAAAATATTAGAAGCAATACAACTCCTACGAAATTCTGGTATTCCAAGAGTTTCCTCAGAGATTAGTCTGCAAATCATGTTCGTTCTAGATATTAAAGTTTGATCTAGATAAGAGAGTGTTGCATAAAACTGGGGCAACTATTGAAATAGTGATTAGTTTGTGCCTTTCCCGTATTCTAGAGAACATCAAGTGAGTGGATAGGAATTGTTGCAACAGCAAAGAGGCTGCATATAAATGAGGAATGGGGAAAAAAGGTATGGTAAAAAATAAAGAAAAATAAGAGAATAAATTTAAAAAATAGTATTTTATATTACAATTATATATTGGGAATAGAGCACAGCCTATGTGGAAAGCCCAAGGAAGGAAGTCAACTCTATAGAATGCAGCCATAAATCTATAAGGATCAGTTGTGTCGTCGCTTTAGTAGGACACAGATGAAAAAGTGTGTGTCTGTAGCAGTGAATGATAGGAGACCAGGATGTGCCTGCTAGGGCACTTGAGCACTTTAATGTACTGTTTAAACGTATACAAAATTCAATTCTCTAGAGCAGCAGATCTTTGGGGTCCACGAAACTTATACAACATTAAATGCTTAGAGTTGTTCTAGAGGGTAGATTTCAGGTTGTTTGCAAACAGTTGGAATTGGGTTCAGAGTATGAAAACAAGAAAGAAAAAATAGAAAAGAGTGTGACAGAGAGATAGAGAGAGAGAGAGAGGGAGATAGAAAAAATATTAATATATAAGATAAATAATTGATTTTAATTTGTTTGTTTTATTTACAGGGACATAAGACTCAGTGTCCTTGAGAATATTCGTTGGCAAATGGTTGATAAATATAAATGTCTACATGAAATAACATTAAATGATATGCAGGACTTTTGTAAAAAATTCACTGATCAGCTTTACGTGCAGACCCTAATGCAGGGAAATTTGAATGAAGAATTGGCACACAATGTCATGAATTCAGTGCTGTCGACACTCAACTGTCATAAGATCACAGACACCATGTATGTTGAGAACCGCACTGTCCAATTGCCACTGGGCGAAAACTATATACGCGCCTATGGATTAAACGATAAAGACGCCAATACAGTAATTACAAATTATTACCAAATTGGTTTGAGCAACATTCGCCTTGAAAGCATACTTGATATGCTTATTATGTTTGTTGAAGAGCCACTTTTCGATCAATTGCGTACCAAGGAACAATTGGGTTATTATGTGAATGCAACTGTTCGTTATAACTATGGCATTGCAGCTTACTCCATTACTGTGAATTCACAGGAGACCAAGAGAACGGCCGAACATGTTGAGCAGCGCATTGAGATGTTTCGCAGAAGTATGCTAAAAATCCTTCAGGATATGAGTGATGAAGAATTTGAAACAGTTCGCAATTCATTGATCAAGATTAAAATGGTCGTCGATATGTCGCTAAGTGAGGAGGTCGCTCGTAATTGGGGCGAAATAACTTCTGATGAGTATTTCTTCGATCGACGTCGTAAGGAAGTTGAGGCTTTACGCACAACTGAAAAGAATGACATCATTGATTTCTTGATTGAGAATGAACGCACGAATTTACGTAAACTCTCTGTCCAGGTGATTGGACATCGTCCGCCGGGCATGCCTGCACCAGCAACACCAGAAATTCTGGATGAAGAAAACGTTGCTGACAAGGAACAACTTAACGATGAATCCAATATTGATGATGTCGAAATGCAAACTATTGCTGCTATCGAAGAAAGTGACGAGAAACCCGAATTTGATGCTGATACTGATGAATTATTTAAGAAACTAGCTAATAGAATCGATCTGGTTCTCATACCAAAGGAAGGTGACTCTTCGACCATTTCCAATATTAAGAACTTCAAGGAGAACCTTTATGTGTACCCAGTGATAAAAAGAAAACATGACGAATCTACTCCTGGCGCTGGTCCTAATCGCATTGAAGATTGTTAAAATGCTGAATTCAACACAATAATCAAAAAAGAACAATGAAAATGATCTATGACGAATAATGTTTTATAATACTATGTAGTACACCTCCATCAACGTACATTTTATTTAAGAACTCCAACGTTCTCTAATCTAATCTAAAACATGTTCTCTCTAATGCAAATTATTTGTTAAAATCATTAATGAAATGATTTTCTTGTTCATAAAATATTTCTATTATTTTTTTTTTGTACACATAAAATTGAAAACCACGATGTCTCTTAATATGATAATATGATATGATGATGATTATTACTATTATTCCTTAACATAGTTTAAAGGGTGATAGATAATTATATTTTAGCAAAACAAAACAACAACAACAAAAAAACTAATGATAAATAAATAAATCTAAAATTTCTATAAGTCAAAATGCAATATTTGTAACAATTTTGTGTTGGAAGGAGAATATTTCTTTAGATACATTTTTCATTATTTCTGAATATATGTTGTTCATATATGTATATGTATGTACTTAGCATCTGATTACATGAATAAAACATACAACAGACATTCATACATAATACTACTATGCATAACATTTTTGCATATTTCGCTTAATAACAGCATGCTGAATATCATACGTTAGCTTCGTTTATGTTTAGTCAAATTTAAATGAAAAAAATATTGAAAAGCTCTCTGTCTGAAACAATATAGTGTGTATCATCTCCTTGTCGTGGATTGGTGTAAAAAGGCTCAGCATTTTTGTTGAAATTGCAAATTAATTAAACGAAAGTGTTTCTCTTTTATCAGTATATAGGTTTTTTTAATGATAAATTCTGTATGTGCATACATTATTAGAAAATTAGTTTGATACATTTTTGTCAAGCATTTTAATACCACATGAGAGGCGTATAGCCAGTTTACTTAATTGTATTAGTTGTACTAACTTCCTTATGATTAAACTATGTGTGTGTGCCAAGTGGATCTGGTCGCAAGATCACAAGGGAGATGACGTTTGAGCATCCTTGAAAACTCTTGGTGCATAAGCGCTGCTGAAAGAGGGTTTGAGTGACAATTCAGCCTTTCATTGTAGCGACTGCTGTGTAGATTTATTTTGTCCATAACAGTAGGCATCCGAAGGTCGTAGTGTATTGCAGAATTCCTTACGTATCAAGGAGCATTCGTAATACGTCGCAGCGCTTTGTTCTGCAATATTTGGCGTACAATTGTACGGTATACCAATAGTTTGTTACTCAGACTAAGTTGGCTATTAGGACGCAGTAGCCACGCTAATTTATTCAGCTTGCCGTAGCAAGCTGCAGTAGTCCAAGGGTAAGACACGGTCAACTTGAGGAATGACAGTGTTGTTAAGCATAACTGAAGGACAAACACTTCGTCTGAGAGTGAAACAGCAATGGGCAGATTTACCCCAGTTAATGTCAATATTCCACCTTTTTGTTAAGTGTGTAAAGTTATTGAGGTGGATGGTGGATTTGGCATCTTTTACTGCTACATAAAAAGTGCGGCCGCATAGGTATGACTGCAGCAGTAGATATTGCTGAGTTGGGAGGACCAGCTTCGATTTGTGCAAACTGACCATCGATCCACACTTTGTCAAAAGTTGTACATCTAAGAAGACTGCGGAGCTGTATTTTTTGTCTTCAAATGCTGTAAGGATATGGTTGATGACACGGTGAACCTGCTAGTATATAGGATGGATGACTCAAGTCAAGCGGATTATGCTTGTTTAGCCTACGGGGAGAGATTTACTATTAAACTAGTCTACAATCCATATGCAACAGAGTGGCTATTGGTGTTTTTATCAATTTCAATTAATGTGTACTAAATATCAATTCATAATTAAAAATTCCGTAACACGTAAAATTTTTGAGATTTTCATATTTAATTTAAGAGACAAAATTTGCTTTTGTACTGATCCTGTAATTGTTATGAAGAAGTTAGGCTTTCAACGTAATCCAGAAGACTGGCGTTTATTCATAGACTCATATAAGATAAGTTTAAAAGCCGTTTTGCTACATAATGGCAACACAAATTATTTAATTCCACTAGCTCACGCTGTTGATATGAAGGAAACAGATCGAATGCCCTTGATTTTTCATTAATTTCGGTTACTAGCTCTTTGAAAATGACAGGTTCCTGGCAAAAATCACCTGGATTCAAGTATTTCGAATAGTTTTGAGCTAGGTCGGATCCATTTTTTGCAAATCCTCAGTCAACATATTTAAAAACCGGTGGGCACTAAGGAAAGCTAAATTTTCATGTAGACTCTTTGCGCTTTATATCCTTGTTTCAATTTCTGTTAAAATTTTGTCAAACACTAATTTTATACCTTTGGAAAATAATCTAATCGGATCTGGCGTTCTTGATTCGTCCTCGCAGATTTCGTCGTGTTGCTTTTTCTTTTTGCAAATTCGTTTGTTTTAAGAACTGGCTCGATTTCTAACTTTTCTGATACAGGTGCAGTTCCTTTGATTCAATGCTCCATTCGCTTTTCTCTCATGTCTTGGTAGATCTGAACAAGATCATCTTTTTGTATTGCAACGTTTACTCTATTAATCTCTCGAAGAATATTATTCCAAATATTATATTATGACTTTGGCTCTCCCAAAGTCATACAAACAGGTAAAGTCATAGAACTGCTTCTTGGGCTTCAAGGGGGATTTACTAAATACTTGTGTTTTTTTGTGTGAATATGTCTTTAGTTGACCCTCAAAAGGTCTTGTTACATTCTCTGCATATAAAAATCGCATTTAAAAAATCTTTGTTAAGGCTTTAGATTAGAATAGCGACGCTGTCAACATCCTAAAGAACACTTCAGTAGCAAATCGCACTTCAAAATATTTGGTTATGATTTAACTGTAGCTAACCAACCTAATGATAGAGCTTATGCAGTCTCAGCTTTTTTAATTAAAATACGAAATACTTGAGCCTGTTGTTAAAGAGTCATTGCAGGCCGCCATTATAAAATCGAACTGTTCCCATCAGCGTATCAATATACATAGGTGCCATTTACTGCCCTCCACGATTTCCATTAAAGAAGCCAGACTTTGAACATTTATTCCAAAATCTTGGATCCAAGGCTGGAGACTTTAAGGCTAAACACCCATGGTGGGGATCTAGATTAACTAACTCTAAGGGTAGGGCACTTTATGCATGTGTGAGAGATGTGTTGTCAATCAGTAGCCCGACCTACTGGCCTTCCGATTCAAATAAAATACCAGACCTACTAGACTTCGTAGAGTACCGCAGAATACCGAACCAAATGATACTGATAATTTGTCCTCCGATCACTCTGCTCTCATACTTAATTTGAATTAAATGCCGCAAAATGTCTCATCACGAAAAATATCGACGCTAGATGGTTTCAAAATTGGATGGAATACCGAACCAATTTAAAAACTCAAGGTTTTTGTTAACTAATGCACAAAGCTGCTTCTATTTCTATCAGAAATCCCACTGCTAATCCCATCAGAGTGATGTCTTAGATCTCGACTGAACTGAGAGGCTAATTCGTATTAAAAGAGCCTTAAGGAGAACTTGTAAGCTCGGTCGAAATCCTAGTGATAAAGCGATCCGATCCAAACCAAAGAACTTAAGCTAAAATCGCAAAAAGTGAAAAGCGTCAATATAGGAGCTTACCTAGCGAGTCTTGATGCCTCGAGGAATGACGATCACTCGGAGGTGGAGGGCCACTAAATATCTGAAAAGGCCTACCCAAAGAAATGTGCAAATCAAATATACTTACAATTCATGGCTTATATCAAATAAGCAAAAACAGAAGCATTCGCAACCCACTTGCAGGACATCTTTCAACCGTTCAATTTACTAAGCTGTCTAGATATAGCCCCTGCCAAATGGATCTACCTATCCCGCATATAACACCAAGTGAAGTCTCCTTGGAAATAAACAACTTCAACAATAAAAAGTCATCAGGGTATGACAATATTGATGGGAAAGCAATGAAGCTAGTAACACCAAAAGGTGTCCAGTATCCATATGACTCATATACAATACATATTCAAAGCAATATGTCACAGACAGCAACACTTACCCACACAATGGAAATGTGCTGAGATATTAGTGATTCAAAGCCAAACAAAAATGAAAATCTCTCTCTCTTCCTACAGACCAATAAGCCTGCTGACAGTTTTCTCAGTCCCAGTAAATCCTATGCTCTTTTGGGAGATCTAATTGGCATGAAGAGTTTAGCCAATCTAATATTCTTCGTGTCTACCCAATAGCGATGCGATTTCTCATCGAGCCATTGTTTGTCCCTAGTTTTCGTCGAACTCCAAGCCAGCCAGCAGAATGGCTCTGGTTCAATGAGAGCGTTAGTAGATCGTTTCCTGGCGAGTGAATTTTCCTCTTCGTTCCTAAGATACCCAATATGTCCAGGTACCCATATTTGGTTAAAATGATTGTTCGATGCTAGTCTTTTGAGTAACATCAAGCAATCCCAAACCAACTTCAAATTGAACTCAAAAGCATTAAGTGGATGAAGTGCAGCCTTGATATCAAAATATATTTGTGCACACTTTCATTTTTCCCTGAGGCAATTTTCTTTTGCATGGTTTCTGCTGCCTGGAAGACTGAGTTCTCTTGGCCCATACTGCTAAGTGGGCGTCTTTAAGGGGGTTTCCCCGTAGACATCTGATCCAACACCGGTCTCCGGATTATAACCATCTGTTTTGCACACAACTGTAATGTAACTTCTAAATTTTTCTTCTTGTCTAATTTAGAACACCAGATAGATGCAGCATATGACATGATCGGTCTAGTAAAAGTCAGCCACAGTGACATTTATGGTTTCAGTCCCCAATTCTTACCCATGAGTCTGTTGCTGGTCCATATAGTTGCGCTAGTCTTGTTAATTATAGATTGTGGATGACTGTTCCAAAAGAACTTTCTCATTAAGTATGATGCTTCTCTTTAGAGAAGGTATTTTTTCACCAAGTTTAAGAGATTCCCTTAATTGGGACTTAATTGTCTTTCTTGTGAATATTGAAGAAATATTTTTTTTTATTACACTAATGGTAATCTTCCAGGTTCTTCACAAAATATCGTATTAACTATAGTTAATAAGTAATAAAATAACTGGATCCCAGCTACGCCCATGGTCCCTGGGACCTTACAAATATTAGGGATTATTGTTGATTCCTAATCAGGGAAAGTAATACAGAATACTAGAAAAAATCGCCGTTTGCAAAAACGAAATGTACCGAACAGTTACAATAGTGACATGCACATATTGTATTTATCATTAAATTTTACAATTGTTGTATAAAACTGTTAGTCTTCATCACTGTCCTTATCCATTACAGCATGAACTTTTCCATCCATGAACAGACAACTTAATATTTATTACGTACCAAAATGATCCCCAAATTCAAAATAGAAAAAGCTCCGCGGGCAGATTTCCGACCAATACCTGCCTAAAGGTGATGGTTTTTTAAACTTTGTAATTCAAACTAAGGAACCTTCAAAGATAACAACGCACCTTTAGCCATGACAGTTGGATTTTATCAGTTTTTTTTTTGTAAATTCGTGTTATCAAAATTCTTTTTTGCTGCGTCCGACTGGAACCGTTGTACGAAAATTTCTATGTTGGTATAACTACTGGCGGTACCACCAAGCTGAATACAATAGGTCGCAACTGGTTTGAGATTGCGTTGGAATAACGGTGAAGCTGCTATGTGGGTTTTTTGCAAGTAAGAGACGTCCATCTATTATATGTGTAAGACGAAGTATTTATTGCTGTCACACGATGATTTAGGGTGACTAAAATATAAATATTTCAACACTTTTTAATTGGCGGTGTCAAGGAAAACGACCGGAAAAGCCCTGTTTTCGGAATTGTAAAACCGATTCCGATTTGAAATGGTGTTCTTTTCGAACATAAACGAATCCGAAGTTTGAATCAGCTGATACATCAAAAAAAATATCAAAAAATCACAAATTACAAAAATAACCAGAAAGAAGGTTATCATTGGCTATGCCAAAGATGTTATACCCTTCACGCTCCTCCGGGATGCATCCAAACTTCCTTTCTTAGCATCACTATATTCTCTCTGTTACAGTTTGAGTATCAACAAAGAACTCAGTTTGAATATCAAATATGAGCACAGTTTGAGTGGCGCTTTTACTCTTTATAAGTTTATCATTTAATTTGGGTTTGTATGGGTGGTACCCCTCCCGGTCACCTTGGGATTTTGAAATATACATGGTTGATGAATATTAATCAGTAACTTATAGTGTCCAAATTTCAGTTCGATAAGTCAAAAAACAAAAAACTTTTTTCTAATAAGAACATTAATTTAAATGGGGGTTTGTATGGGAGGTCACCAACCCAGACCGGTTGAACAAAGTGGTTTTTGTGTCAGTGTTGGATGCAGTGGAGCCGCATGTGCATGCGTCGTCCATGCTACCTGTACTGCTGTTGGCATCAACGCTCCGATTTTTAGCGGTAGGGTCATATAAACGCGCAGTGGAGAACGACGCAAGCGTGGGCATAGGGAGAAGCACAGTCTCCGAGATGCTGACCCAGATGCTAAATATTTTGAAGCGTTGTTTTGCCGGCTGTGGGTAAAGCTGAATATGGACGAAAGCGAGAAACAACTTGCGAAGCTGCATTTTTATTCCAAATATAAATTCCCGGGTATCATTGGCTTCGTCGATGGCACTCAAATGAAATTTATAAAACCGAGCAGCAGCGACCACCTGTTTGACAACCGCAAAAGCTATTACAGCATGAACGCTATCATTGTAAGTAAGAATACATACGGGCACTAAATATGTGTTACTGTAATGTTTTGTTTTCACGATTTGTGACAACAACATGATGATTCGATCGATAGATGCACGGTATCCTGGCTCCAGCTATTGTTTTTTTTTTATAATTTCTATAATGATTTTAATTATAATTTATATAATTATGTATTACATATTATTACTCGTATTGCTTACATTTTGTAACGATAACGATCGGATTCCACGACATCCCTGAATATCGAGCTAAATTGTTATGAATTTGTTGATTTTTCTGCAGTGCAGATAATACAAAACTTCATGTGAAGGTACGAACGGAGCTGATACAATAAAACTAAGCATAGATTCGAAATCGGTAACCTCGAATTAGTAAACAACCATAAAATATTTTATGAAAAACAGTTTGATTTTGTTATGCTGTGCTGTGCCATTGTTCTGGAGTAAAAGGATATTTATTTTATACAATCGATTAATAAAGTTCATTAAACTGAAACGCCAAATATTGTTTGGGATGGTTTTTCTATTTATTTCTGACCAAGTTAAGGGAAACTTTGTTGTACATTATTTTGTGTAAATTTATATCAAAAGAAAAATTGTAGTTCTTATATAACAAACATCGATCCTTCGATAGCAGTATAAAAAAAAAAAGAAAATCTAGACATATGTATGCGTTTGTTTATGTGTATGTGTGTTTATATGTATTATATACAATAATATGAAGCATCATACATCCAGACTCTTATATATATAATCAATTATTAACAATAACTAAAAAAAAAAAAAAAATAAAAATTAAGAGAAGATAATTATATTGTGGTTTTATTATTTATGAAACAATAATATTGTAATAAGCATAGAAATAGCAAAAATCAAAAGGAATATATATATTGTATATGGAAGAATCAAGATATACTTATATAGTATATGGTATTTATGAATATTTATATTTGAATAACAAATTATCCCACCTAAATGTATGATGCATGAAGCATGATGATACTGGTTAGTTAGAGTTGTTATCATGAAAAACAACTTTACACTTGCATTGTGTTCTTATTACTATCTTCTTTTGTTCTTCGTTTCAACTGAAATTGCAACAACAAGGAGGAGGAGGGGCGAAAAAAAAAACAAACAAAAACAATGATATATAAATTTAAATTTGTGTTATGAAATATAATTTGTATTGTATATAACCATAAATTTATAGAGAACAACCGACCTACATATATTTAGTATATTTCTATATATGTAGGAGGCAGCACATGGACAAAATAATGGAAATATTTTAAAAATCATTTCCATTGTATCCTTTGTATTCTATTCTGTATTTACTAGTCGATTTGATCATTGTTGTCATCGTTGTTGTGTGTTCGGCTGTGTTATTGTTGTGATTTATTCTCCTGAGATGACTTAGGGGGGATGGGGATTTTTAGAGTTTTTGCATTTCAGTGACATCTTTAAGATACTTGGCCTTAACAATTTTCGCTGGACGATAATCACAGTTGTCGTTCGCCTCAAGTAGGCTACCCTCAATGGAATCCATTTTGTTCGTATTCACTATACTGCTGACATCTCGTTTGAAAATTTGTGATATAATGGAACTGGTCGAACGTTGGAAAGTCGGTTTTGGTATATCATCAATGCCCCGATGCAATGATAAATTATCAAGGCTTTGGCTTTCGGAGCGTTGACGTTCACTGGCCAAAAATGTTTCATATTCGGGCGTTTGTAATGTCTGCCTGGTTGGTTTCTTATATAATTTTAACATAAGCGATGAGCAGACAACGCTCACCGAGCTGGCTGCCATGGCCACAGAAGCCATCCAAGGTTGTAATGTGAAACCGAAGGGTGCAAAAATACCCGAAGCTAGTGGGATGCCCAATAGATTGTACATGGATGCGAACAAGAAATTGTAGCGTATACGACGGACTGTGCAGCGTGAGAGATGCAGGCAGGCGACCACATCAAGGAGATCATTGCGCATAAGAACAATATCGGCAGCTTCGGCCGCCACATCGGTACCAGCAGCTATGGTAATGCCAACATCAGCTTGAGCCAATGCTGGACTATCGTTGACACCATCGCCGACCATAGCAACCCGAACACCGGTTTCTTGGATTCGTTGTATTTTGGCAACTTTATGCGAGGGCAGTACTTCGGCATAGACCTGTTTGATGCCAACCTAAGTAGATAGATAAGTAGTAGTATATGAAATGTATATTTTAGTTCAGAGCACTTACCTCTCGAGCAATACTAGCGGCTGTGTTTTTGTTATCGCCTGTCAACAAGACCACATTGATACCCATTTTCTTTAGTGTATACACTGCTAGATGTGCCTCTGGTTTAACCATATCCGATACTGCAAACATACAGATTAGTTGACCATTGAGAGCGCACAGCACTGCTGTGTGTCCTTTGTCCTCTTCACGTGTCATGCACTCATCAATTTCATTTGACACATCGATGCCATTGCGTAGCATCCACTCACGATTGCCAATCAACACATGGATCTCGTTGCCAATTATAGCGTTAAGATGTGCAGGTGGTTGCAATTTAGCCGAATCGTCTAACTCTAGCTGCAGTAATTGTTGTTGTTGTGAGAGTTCAAGTAATTTTTGTTGTGGTATCAATTCCTCAATGACTGGGCCATTCTCCATTTGAATCGTTTTGCCACGTGAACGATAAAGATTCTCATAATTGATGATTTTCTCAGCGTTGCAGCCATGACGTAGTGTTTGCTCATAGTTGGAAACAGTGACTTTAATGCCACAGCCTGGAACTGCTTGGAAATTTGTTGATTTACCAAAGACATTGGTGTCGATCATCTCTTTAGCAAAGTTCACTATGGCAGTAGCTATTGGATGTTCACTGTTCTGTTCGGCTGCACCGATAATAGTGGTGGCACGTGCCAAGCTACAAATAGCTGGTGGCACAAACATAATTACTTTGGAAGTCATCGGAGTGCCATGTGTAATGGTGCCTGTCTTATCGAAGACAACCGTTTTAACCTGTGGAAAAATAAGAAAAGACGATAATGATCGGTCGGCGACTTAATGCGAGAATATGACCAATAAATCTACCTTGTGTGCATTCTCCAATGCTGTTGCTCCTTTCACCAGGATGCCATTCAATGCACCAGTGCCCGTTGCTACCATTACCGCTGTTGGTGTGGCCAATCCCAAGGCACACGGACAAGCAATCGCCAGCACGCTTAGCGCACACTTGAATGCATAGCTCACGATAATTGTATTGGCATCCATGTGCGATTTATGTTCCATGGCCACAGGCACCAAATCGGGGTTTGAGAAGCCCACAATGATCCAACCGAAAAGCGTTATCGTAGATACAACAACCACAAATGGAACAAAATAACCCGCAATACGATCAGCCAGTTGCTGTATGGGTGCCTTTGACGTCTGTGCCTCTTCGACCAGGCGTACAATTTGCGCCAACGTTGTATTCTCACCCGTATGTGTTGCGGTAATCAAAATGACGCCATTCTGATTTATTGAGCCACCAATAACAACCGCGCCCTTCCGCTTTGCCACCGGCATTGACTCACCCGTTATAAGTGATTCGTCACATGTCGAATGGCCATAAAGTACTTTGCCATCAACCGGTACTTTGGCGCCCGGTATCACTTTAATTATATCACCACGTTGTACATAATCCACAGAGATAATTTTCTCATTTGTTATCTCAAAATCATCCGTGATCTCAACAAGCGTTGCATCTGCTGCTTTTAGCGACAACAACTTGGACAATGCCTCTGAAGTTTTGCCTTTGGCTATATGCTCTAGCCAGCGTCCTAATGATATGAAGATCAGTAACATGGGTGGCGTGTCGAAAAATGTTAAGGGTGAAGAGCTCTGCTCCATGAGTATTGCTGTTATGACTACGACCACTGAGTACATGTACGATATTGTCGTCACCATTGATATGAGGACATCCATATTGGTGGTGCCATGCTTAATGGCACGATACGATTGCACATAGAAATGATAGCCACCAAAGAATTGTACCGGTGTCGATAATAGAAACATAACCAGATTCTCCATTGACAATCCCGGTACAAGGCAACACATATTCGCATGACCCTTGTTGCTCATTTCTATCATAAAATAGGTCATAGCAATCATGCATGGACCGCCAAACATCAATGAGATAATGAATGCATTGCGCCACTTTCGAATCTCCTCCTTGTGTTCCAGGTAACTGTGTGTCATTTTATCGCGCCCAGAAAGTAGTTGTGCCTGGAAGCCCAAGGCCTCAATAGCTTCACAAATGCTACGCGGTCCAGTCTCTTCGGAATTGTATCGAAATTTTCCTGTAAAAAAAACAAAAAACAACAACGAGAAGAATATTAACATCTCAATTGATTTTAATAGATCCATCAAAAAAATGTGGTTAGTTAAATGTTTCTCTAAAACATACATACTTATATTGTAAAATTGTAGTAAGCCAAGTAAAGGTGTATCTGGAAATAATCACCTTGACCACATGAATCGATCGACCTCTTTAGCCCTAAACTATTTCTATTTCTTGAAGCTAGAAAATAATATGAAACCCATAACTACATATATTGTTAAAATATAAATAATTATAATAAAGCCCCCGATACCCCAAGAGTCCAATTCAGTCAGTTCATTAGGAATAACAAGATTTTCTCCGGAGATAAGTATGTTGCATTTTACGTATCGAGGCCCAAATTATATCAAGTGGTCTACTGTTTCCTCTTTTTTATAACGTCAACTACATTGATCGTTGAGACTACCAAGAATCCTTACCAAGTTAGCCCTAGTATCTCTTTAGATCTCTTGCAAGATCTAAAGGGTATAGTCTGAATAGGACTAACGAGTTCATCTGCCATTATTATACCCAAGTATCCAAATAAGGTGAACATACATGAACATTGAGCTGAACATTGCAGTTAACATTTTTAGTAATATTAAGCAGTGCTTGGCTAGTTTTGGTTTGTCCTCGAAAGCTCTGACACCTCTCGATTATCGCACACAACAAAAATATGTTTTGAGAATTAAAAAAAAAAGGGTTTTGTCGAAAAACATTATTCTGTTAATTGTTTAGGATAAAAATATTTCATGTCAAGAGGCTCTCACTTCTCTTGGAATTCAATCCTTTAATTCATGGCGTGTCAATTGGTTGTCATCAATGATCTAGGAATCTAGAGTTGTATGAGACCCCAAAACATTTATTTATTATTCATTGTTAAAAGATCTCAAGCATTTTTGTTTTCTTTTATAAGAATTCTTGTAATTTAAAGAAATCTAAAATTTTTGAAAAAAAAAAAAAAATGTATCATATACGTACATATTTATCTTTCTATTATAGAGGGGGGGAATCACAATTTAGTCACTACTTCACTGAACAGAAAGTAAAATCAGCAAGAAACCAGTTCAAGCGCAAATATCTTGAAAATTTAAATTGCTTTTGAAGTCAATGAGAAGTTAGTAGTCTTGTCTTTGCTCTGTTGAACATTTTTTAATCTAATTTTGCTGTAGTATCTTGTATCTATTGTTATATGTAGTTGTTATTGCCATTGAGTTAGTGGGTATACAATTTGATGTGGTTTTATTGTACATACATATATCACTTGTTCCACTTTTCGTATTTGCTTTGCTAAAAATAAGCAAAATCCGCCAATGTGGCCGCATTCAATAAATAAATTTCTTCTTCTGTTGTGAAATACATACATTTTATGCTCAAAAAAGATCTTCACATTTTATTTATTAAGAAATCAACAATATTTTACAATAGATTACAAAACAAACCATGACAACAAGAAATCCAGTCAACCGATTGATTTGCTTTGACATCATTAATTTTATGGAAATGATAAAGATATCGCTTACTCTCCATATGTGTATCTTCCCAAACTTATTTCGACCACCGCCCACACATTGAGCTTTAAACAAATTTTACCATCAATACTCTAGATTGCCTTAACGCCCCATATTTTATTCTGAGCATTTTACTGCAAAATAATTGTACGTATCTGTTTCAGCTCAGGGAAAGAAATTTAATTCTTCTATTGCATATTGAGAACAATGGTCTTTAAATTGAAATACATTTTAATGAAAACAAGGAAATAAATTTTAAACCTTTTCATGTTTTCGATATTCATGATAAATTTGCTTTTATCGTTTTTATACCCTGTATTCATAAAGAGAATAAGTTGACAGTAGGAAGAAGCGGTTGACTGTTTTTCAGAATATTTTAATGGTAGAATGAGAGATCAATAGTTTTGTCTTGATGGTGTAAAACAATGACAACTATACAATAACAGCACAATTTTCAAGAAGCAGCAAAGCATAAACAACGAAAAAACGTACGATAATTTTTGTGCATGCTTATAAGCAATTTAAAATCAGTTAAGTAGTAGTTAAAAAAAAAACCAATTTTTTCTTCTTTATAATTTTTGTATAGTATAATAAGTAGATTAGGACCCTGTTGATTCTTCTGGTCATGTTGGGGAAACCAATTTTGGAGATTTAAAACTCTATACAGCACAGAAAGTATTATACAAAATATAATAAATTTAACAACAGAAAACTATCATTACTTATCATTATTTTAAATACACAAACTGCTTTTTCCTTGAAAATATTGTATTAAATAGATATACAAACTCTCCAAAACCCGTAACTATCTGAAAACATATAAAATATGATAACGTTCCATCATAATTATTTCTCATCAGAACAATTCTGTATCAGAACAATTCAGTCATTCATAGAACCATCACACATCGAAGACCCCTCAATTTAAAGTGCATATGGTATATATTGTATCCAACAACCGTGTGATTAGCCACTGGACTTTTTTCTGTGTTTGTACGACAATCCCCAAAAAAATTTTCATACTTCCGATTAGGAAGAATCACTCTATCCAATAAAGCGAAATTCGTTGAATAAAAATTTAACTTTTGTCCATTTAATGACCAAACTAAAATTCGGACCAATAGATGGCCCACCCACCCTTGTTATTTTAAAGCCTCTCATATTATTGTATATTGCTCAAAGACATCTTATGTAAAGAAGGTATAAGCTTTGATGCAACTTCTAGGGAAAGAGTCACGCAACAACCATTCATTCCCCATTATATAGACAAATTTTATTCAATATTTAAAATATTATTTCTTTTTCTTCTGATTCTATCTTTTGATTATACCCCTAAGTTGGCAAGCCTTAGATTTTAAGAATCATATTTGTACCAAAATCATTAGCATAACATAGTATAACACAAAGTCGAAATCCCTGTCTGTTCCGATACGCAGAACTTCAAAGCCATGCAACAAATTTTGATACGGTTTTAACTAGAGTTGTGCGTGAATCGTGCGTGATCGTGAAAGGCCAAAAAACCGTGAATTTTCGTGAATGTGACAGAAATTTTATTTCGTGAATGTGCATGTTCGTGACGGAGTATTTCGTCACGCGCACAGCTCTAGGGTAACACACGACAATAATGTGAGAAAAAGATCATGGTCTAAACAAGGTGAGCATGCCCAAACCATTGCAAAGCCAGCGCTATCTATAAGGAAGTTGTTGCTGTGCATTTGGTGGGATTGCAAAGGTCCTGTGCATTATGAATTGCTCCCACCTGGGCAAACGATAAATTCGAAACTCTATTGTCAACAACTAAGAAGACTAAATGCAGCGTTGAAGGAAAAACGTCGGAAATTGGTGAACAGAAAGGGCATAATCTTCTGCCACGACAACGCTAGGCCACACACATTTTTGATGACTCGGCAAAAATCGAGAGAATGCACCCACTATATAGTCCGGACGTAGCACCATCTGATTACCATTTATTTCGCTCCATGCATAATGACGTAACAATGAATTCCCTTCACGACTGCGAAACGGTATTGCGCCAATTTGATTTGATCAGAGACCCCAAAATTTCAACAAAGCCGGCATATGGTTTTACCCGAAAGATAGCAAAAGGTTATTAATAAAAATGGAAAATATTTGATGAGATAAAGTTGCTCTCGGAAGTTACTTTTCCACCAACCCAATATATTTCAAATTCAATCATTGGTTTCGTAATAGATAGTTATGCCCAATATCATGAAGAATAAACCAGAAATTATAATGAAACTTACAAAACGATATCTTTCATTATTATTGACCCGCATACGATTTTATTACAATACATATAATGTATGCATATAGGAAAATGTTCTACATTTTATACTTTCAGAAAAAACAGATTTTTTCTCTTTAAAAATGATTACCATGAAAAATATTCTATTGCATTTCTCTCTATAAATTAAAATATATTGTGCTCGTATAATAATAATGATCCAAGTCCAATACTTCGAAATGCAGTTAAGAGAAGTTATGATAAAATGTATACAATTCTATAATATAAGTATTTTTTTATCTATTTAAAGTGTAAACCGATAGCATAGAAAAATGATTTACTTTTTATGGTATGGTGTGGTATGGTATTGCCAATTTGCCTTGATGCCTGTAACACTTGGATCAGCGTGACGAGGGGAATCAATTAAGCCATGACAGTTCAGTGATTAAGCAAGCTATTCCTCAGTTTGATGTATGCAGTACTCATACATATGGTATATCAAAATCAGAGTTCTCCAAAAACTGGAAGTGCTAGTCCTCTTACAATATTCAATAAAAAGCCGCTCACAATGCCAACATCTTTGGCATTCAAATGAAAATTAACTTCATTGTAATAAACATTTGTGTGTGAATGGTATGTTGTAAGCTTCTATGAATTGAAGTTAATGATGAAATTCTGATTTGTTTTATCATATTCTGATTCTGATGAATTCATCATACGAGTATACTAATTTTATCTCATTTTAATTCATTGCAATGTGAAAAGAGGGGACTTGCAAAGTGCTGACTAATAGAGTTTATCTACAATAAAATATTTATCGAACATATAATTGTCTAAAGACCTTCTTCATCATCATCTTCAACATCATCGTCATCATCTTCAACATCATCATGATTTTGTTATAAGAATACATGCATATGTCAGTAGTATTGTATGTACATATATTGTTTATTTATTTGCTCCATTTGTATCTCACTGATTCCCTTGTGTCTTTGTAGTTTTGTCAAGTTCTAAAATTTCGAATGTAGGGAGTCGTCGGTCGCATTATATATAATCTTTGCTGCCATATTTTTTTTTTATTTTTTTTTTCATTTGTTTAGGTTTAATTTCATAGTTTCGTTTTTCAGAATTTCTGATAAGATAATAATTTCATGCATAAGTTTGTTTATTTGTTAGTAGCTGGCTGGAAACATTAGTTCATTTTGCTTAACTACATCCAAAAGAGCATTATTATTATTATTATTACTTTGCCTTGCTTGTTGTCGCGCTATCATCTATACATATACTATATACAGCAGACAAGCAGCAACAAGAAGCACTTGGCGACAAGCGTCTGAAATGCGAATAATCAAAAACAGCAACAACAACAAAGAAAAACCCATGTTAAAGACACATAATTTGGATATTATGCGACGACATCAAAGCACCAAGCTTAAGTTGCAATCAATTACAATAGATCATTGGCTAGTATTTATAAGACGTCATCCGGTCCGGTCGTTCGTTGGTTCCGAGTGCGAAAACGCTAATTAGCTGCGATCCGTGTGCAGCAATGTGTCGGCTGCCATCAAAACGCAATCTTAAAGAGCAAGTAGCACGTATGCACATCAAATCTAAATACTACATATTGTACTATATATGTATGTACATACCAGATATGGTCGATGACCCTAAAGATTTCGTAATGTTGGAAATACTCTAGTACATTGTATTATATACTGTTTGGATTTAATGAGTGAATGAACGAACGAACATATACTCGTACTCTTAGTACGTAATTTTGTAAATGCGTCGTCTAAATGGGTGTACTTACTTAGAAGCATACGATCACTTGGTTGTTATCTTGATAAAATAGAATGAGAGGGGACCATTGATTACTTTAATAGACGAAATCTTCAGATAGGCAAAAAAAATAAGAAAATTTATATTTATAAATATGGTAATTTAAAAATGAATTTCGATTGAATCAAAGATTATATGTACATATAGAGAAATTTAAGAATATAATTGATATTCATGGAAGAACTCAACAATTTGTTTTAATGAAATCGTTGTATGGATATTGATGATTAAATAGTTTCAATTTCAATAAGTAATATGTGGTACAATATTTTGCAACTGATATACAGATTTTTATTGGGAATGCAAATAAGTTTCCGTACGTTTTACAAAAAAGAAGGCCCCACCAGTAAATTATAGTTGAAATCGTAACTGGTGACGAAGTAAATTCACTACGACAATACAAAGAGCTGAAATTCGTAAGTTCAGCTAGACGGACATGCCTAGAAACTAATGGGATAATATTGTAACACTATTTCTGTGGTATCACAAGAAGCCTTTAACGGTCCAATGGTGAATTGGTCTTGGCCTATAGTAAATATACAAAATTCAGCCTATAGTTGATTGATCCATTAAAACATTTTAGATAGGCAGAAATCTCTACCGGTAATCAAAGAATTTTAACTGAAATAAATATAATATTGCACGAAATATGATTCACCTGACAATAATGATGACAATATTGAGTGGATTCATCTATGGCAAGTACTAAGCGTGAAATGTATAAAAAAAAAAAAAAAAAATAATATAAGAGAACATCGATGATATTTGGAGCATTTTACATTTGAAGTATTTGAAACTTTAAGTGAGTGAGTGAGTGAGTGATTGAGTGAGTTGTCATTGAGATAAGGGTGAACGAACATATGTTTTACAAGCCAAGATACATCAATGAATGGCTACCGTGTTCTACTAAACACAATAGTATGTACTAGGTATGTAGTAGTTCTATTGTATTTGATGATGGATCAAGTGCATAGATGACAAGAGAAAGAAGTCAAAACTGGAGCGATTACGATTACACATTAAAAACAGATGATAAAAATGGAGTAACTATTTAACATTTTTGTTTCGTAGATTTCATTGTCAAATATATGAATAAAATGAATCACAACAATGAGGAAATGAAAGAAAACCCCATAATACTTTCTTTATATAGGTATATATTGTTGTACAAGAAAAGAAAGAAAACAAATTACAATACAATTAATGGCCTTAGGCAATGTGATTGGGGCCGGAGGAGTCGAGGAGTGTTGTGGATTGGTTTGGGGAAAGAAAAAGACAATTGTAAACGTGCCAGTGAATGTGCCACGCGTAATTAAATTGCTGTACAACAATAAATAAATAACCGAACTGAGTGAACAGTATGTGAGTAGTTGAATAACGGACATGACGGACAGTCAAATGAGTTTTTTTTGTTATGAAAATCAAGCGAAACAACTTTTCACTTTCATAAAATAAAATAAAAAATACCAAAAATATAAAACAATTCGAAAAAACACTAACTGTAGGTCTCACCAAACCTTGTATGCACTTCATCATAGACACCATGTGTTTATCATTATTATTTTATTATGTCTAGATATACATAGTACTTTATATTATCATGACATTTTCATATGAATTAGAGTCATGTATCTTCAACAAAGACTTCATATACATACATATGTGTATGTACATATATCATTTGAGACCTATATTTAAGGATTATTTTATCATGATCTTCTTATCTTCTATTCTAATTCAAGCCAGATATCTTTGTAGACGTTGTCTACATGTGGCATATGAAATGAAATAATTCAAATGATTCGATCGAACATTGACTAACAACTCAAGGTAATACATACTACTCAAACATTGAGAGACAAATTTGTATGGAAGCCGTCGCCGTCCAAGAAAAGATAAATTTTTCTTGAAATGTTGATCACAACATGTTAATGAAACTTAAGAGGATTGTCAAAAGGAAAGTATGCTTGATGAGAGACAATCAACGCTACCACCTTAGAATTATTGTATGTACTATATCCTTTACCAATCTATGAGTCACAGTACATAATTGTATAGTTCTCTACCTTCAATACTCCCGTCAATAGGCCGCCTTTTCCGCTAGCAGTCATCATATACAAAATAATGTACATACAATACTCGTACTATTTAGTGTACGATATAGTATGGTATAAATGATTCAGATGCAATTTGAAGCGTATAAAAATATAATTAACATTTAAACCATGAAGGCAACTAGTACAACACTTAGGAGTTTGTATGGCTGCTTTGGGGTTTCGGATAGCAACACATAGCAAATCATAGCAGAACAAAAAAGAAAAGTACATAAGTAAATACACCAAGGTCTTTTTTTTTTGTTCTTGTTATTTTGTTTTCGATATTGTATCTTATGCGTACGCAAGATCATACAATCAATCTTATACTAGTACAATACATATACGTATTATGTATTTTACCAGATGCAAATTATAATTATAACTATAATATACTTAATATAAAAGTATATATGTACTTACCCCTTTTTGTGAGTAATGTCACAGATGCTGATATGACACCATGTACTTTCAGCACATGATTCTCGATCTTGTTAACACATGAGGCACAACTCATGCCATTAATTTCCAATTCCACTTCAGCTTCACCATTTTCGGGTTCATCAATTAATTCGGTTGGGAAACCCAATTCGGTTATTGACTTTGCAATATTCTCAGCACTCACTTGATTTGCATTGTATTTAACTTCAGCTTTAGCGGCTAGCAATGCCACTAGAATGCTATCGATGCCATAAATCTTGCGACAATGCTTTTCAATTGTAGCCACACAACTGGCACAAGTCATGCCGCGTATATGTAAATAGCATTTGGTCAATTCTTGTTCAATGGGTACAACAACAGCATGACCATTACCAACTGTGCTAGTTGTTGCTGTTACAGCTGCTGATGCTGATGTTGTTGCTGATGTTTTTGTTTTTGTTTTTGGGGAAGGTGATGGAGACATACTTGGATCCTCTAACACCTGTTGCATTGTTGCAGACATTGTGTTGTTGTAGTTTGGTATTTTAACAACAGGTGCTCCATTTGTTCTATTTTTGTTCTTTCTTGTTTGTTCTATTGTCAATGGTAATCGTGATGATGATGATGATAATGTTGGTGATGATGGTGTTAGTGTTGTTGCCGATGTTGCCGTCGTCGTTATCAACAAGTCTGGTGCATCTACAATTACAGATGCATCAAAGCCCATATCGTCAATCATTTCAGCAATTTGTACTGGGGTTAATTGTTCAACATCATACTGGACATTCGCACGTTTTAGCGCCAAATTCACTTCAATCGATAGTATGCCAGGTTTTGTACCAATGTTTCCTTCAATATTACGTACACAACTCTGACAAGTCATGCCAATCACTTGGATTACGGTAGCAGCGACAGCGGCAGTAGCAGCAGCACTTTTAAATGCTTCATTTGGCTTGTCCAATATTTCTAAAATTTCTTCCTTTCCTTTCTCTACTTTAGTATCATCATTTGCATCTTCATTATTATCATATGTACAATCAAATCCCATTTCATCAATTTCATATGCAATTTTATGAGGATTTGTTATGCAAGGATCATAGTCAAAGTAGCCAGCATGCTCGGCAAGCAAAACACGTGCACTAATCACACCAGGTTTATCACTTAAATTTCCTTCAATATTACGTACGCAACTTTGGCAGGTCATACCTTCAATAGGTAAACGAACACGCAGCACAGTCTTTTGTAATCCACTGTTGCATTTGTTGTTGTCTTCACCATTGTCATCGTTGTCACTTGTTGTTCTTGTCTTAAAAGGGGAGGCAACGGTGGCGGTGGCAGTAATGGCAGGGTTGGAAATGCTACCAACACGAGCACCACCACCATCATCAATGTTATTATTGACGTTCGCCTGTTGCGCTCCATTGTTGCTGCTCCCACTGCTGGTGCTTGTTCCATTTGCTGCTTTCATTGGCGATGGTAATAATATTGATGGCGTTGGTGGCGTCATTGTTACTGCTGTTGCTGTTGCTGTTGTTACTGTTGTTGGATTCATTATTTTTTGTATTTTATTATAATCATCATCATTCATTTCGATTGCATTTTATTTCATTTCACTTCTATTCTTTTATCAATAACACACACACAACAACACAAAAGACAAAAAAAAAAAAAACAATTTCGTTCCGAGGAGCCGAGGAGAGTCAATTGCATTCAGAAGAGAAAGAAACAAAAAGAAACAACAAAAAACAAATGATAAAAATAATTGCTAAATTTAGTTGGTGAGTTTGGTACCTCCCTTTAAATTGTTATTTTTTGGTTAATAAGATTTTAATTTAAAATACTTTGAATTTCGTTTGTTGCCTTTCTTTATAATTTAAATATCCATTGATTTAGTCCATACAAAAATATAAATACAACGACAAAATGTTGTTGCCGTTTGTTTTTCAATAATTTGTAATTATAATTTCCAAAAACGAACTAAAAATCAAAACAAAAAACAGAAAAGGCAAAAGACACAAAAAAAAAAAAACCAACACAAAACTATGTTCGCGTATTAAACATTATTTCATTTTTTAAAAAAATATCCAACACACAAATCGACAACTAGTAATTTCGAATGTTGCACATGAACTGCTGAATGTAATTATTTTTTTGTTTTGTCAGACTACAACAAGAAACGACGTGAACAAAGTGATAGGCTGAAGGGGGGCAGGCAGACACAACAAGGGAAATGGAAGTCGAGTGGAGGTTAGAATGAATAAGCAAACAAGAAGAACGAGATGAAGAAGAGTTGCAAGTTCGTGTTTAAAAATAACGTGTGTACTTTGACTTTATTACATTTGAAAGGTCAAAGTACACACGTACACACGTTACTTTGTCACTTCCACCCGCACCTGCGGTGGGGAAGAGAGAAGAATGCATTCTGGAATCTGAGAGATTAATAAAAACCTTGAGAGTGTAAACAAGAACTTTGAGAGAGTAATAAGAACCTTGAGAGATAAGTTTTCCTTTCCAAAACCAATCAGAAAGGCAATAATTTTATAATTAATGAATTAAACATTCACTCATTCAACGCATATTAAAGTTTAGTAAGCGAGTCAAACCATAGAAATGGACTCGTGGACTCGACTTGGAGACTAGATTGTGTGTGCAGTGTTGGTAAATTTCGATCGAGTATGGTAATGGCAATGCATTGTGAATGGCAATTCTGCTAGTGCTATTAGGTAATGCAATTATTTGAATGTTGACATGTTTTTTTTTTCCTCAACTCAAATTGTGGCTGAAAATTTTGTACACTAAACTGGTTTAATTATGTAAATATGTACGTATGTATTTTTATAGCCACTGGTATGAACTCATTTGCTCGCAAATGACATGAAATAGCCCACGTCATATCGTCATATTGTTTAGTTGGAATGGAATAGATTGCAATATGAAGTTATTAAGGATAACAACAACAACAATAGAAACACAGTTAAGCATATGTAAGTTAACCCGGTATCACTCTGTAACTAAACGAAGTCATGGTTATGTCAATATTATACTATAAATGATTAAAAAAATAATGCAGTTTACAGTTAAGTTTAGCCCAACAGTCCTATAATTTGATATAAGCTTATTAAGAGTAATCCAAGAGCAAGTTACAAGTCTCATAGATTATCAAGTCGAATAGATATGTAAGTGTCCGCTTATTAAAAATATAAAGCATGAATTCGGACTAAATACCTTTCTAACTAGCTAACTTTATTGTGCAGGAAAAATGAAAGTTGAAAAAAACCAAGGGAAGCCATCTATTGGAAATCAGCCATTGTTCGGAAAACTTATTTCTGATGATACATTTGAAAACAACCAGTAGCCTTTGTAAGGATGTCCATAAGTTGCCTCGTTTTTGTCTGGAAATTATGATGATAATAACTTCATGTATTTCTTATTCTCTCAATTGAAAGACAACTATAAATTTTTGTAAAAAGAAGAGATAAAGAAAGTTACAACAGGTTTTTGTTTTTCGGTTGTGCTTTTCAGCATTTACTTTCAACATATACTTATATTTGATTTGTTTCGATTAGTTTTAACAACACATTTGGGTAAATAAAAATATATGTAAATATATTTTGTATGTGATTATCATTTAAAAACTATAGTAACGTAGATCGGATATTAGATCTTAACCTTTTCTTGCCTTTCCGCTATCATTGCAAGACAGCAGCGTTGGCAACGACACTGGGATTATTGACAGTCTCACCAAGTGCATCAAGCACCTCTTTGCGATAGTCATCGAAATCGCCTTCGATCTCGTTAATGGTTTGATCTTCAATCACATATAATGTGCAACCAGTTTCACGAATGAGACGTTCGTCGTGAGATACAATAATCACACCACCCTCGTACTCGTTAATGGCCTCAGCGAGGGCATCGATTGATTCGATGTCAAGATTGTTGGTCGGTTCATCAAGAACAAGTACATCGGGGGCACTTAAGCAGAGTTCGGCTAAGGCAACACGAGCTTTTTGACCACCAGAAAGATCCTTCATTTTGATGGTATGAGCATGACTCACCAAGCCAAAGGAACCCAGTGCTTTACGCGCTTTCTCATGTTGGAGGTTAAATAGACGTTGGAGGTATTCGGCGGCTGATTCTTCGGCAGTTAAATGCTCTCCTGAATGCTGATCAAAACGACCAACGCGGAGACGATGATTTTTACGTTGTTCGCCCTTTAGAGGCTCTAGTTCACCAAGCAACAATTTTAGAAACGTTGACTTGCCCACACCATTGGGACCGACGATAGCAACACGACTTGACAGATCAATACCAAAATCAACATTACGGAAGAGAGGCTTCTGGCCATCAAATGCAAAATCTACATTGTGTAATCCCAAAATTGGTGGTTGAAGCTGCGACGGCTCTGGGAAACGGAATTTAACAATATATTCTTTTGGACGTGCAAGCAACTCCTGTGGGCCATCGTCTTCGTCTTGTTTTTGTTGTTTCGACTTGTTCTTCTCCTGCTTGCGAGTCAGCACCTCCTTTTGCTTTTTCTCAGCTACCTTCTTCGACTGTCCTTGTGCCTTCAATTCACGAATTCGCTTCTCTTGCTTTTCATACTCCTTTATCATTTCGCGACGCTTTTGCACGTACATCTTCTTAAACATGGAATAGTTGCCCTTGTAGTAAAACAATTTCTTTTGATCCAAGTGTATGATCTCGTTACAAACGTTGTCCAAGAAACTCTGGTCGTGAGAAACAATTAGCAGAGTCTTCTTCCAACCTTGCAAATAGTTATCAAGCCAAATAACTGCATTTAAATCCAAATGGTTTGTCGGTTCATCAAGTATAAGCAAAGTCGGCTCAAGATAGAGTGCACGCGCCAGTGACACACGCATACGCCAGCCACCAGAAAATTTGTTCGTAGCTCGGTCCTGCATTTCGGCATTAAATCCCAAACCGGCCAAAATACGACGCGCACGAGCCTCAGCTGAAAATGCACCCATTGCTTGCAGTTCTTGATATATAGATTCCATTTCTTCTTGCACAGACATATCACCATTGGCAAATTGTTTCTCCAAAACATTTGCTCGGTTCATTAGCTTGTTACGTTTCTCATCTGCTTCCAGAATGGTAGCAATTGCTGTTGAGTCTGTTGCAATAACTTCTTGTTCACAGAGTAGAACATCAATATTAGGTGGTATATCAAAGGCACGCGAGGCAATATGACGCAATAAAGTAGTTTTACCATGTCCATTAGGACCCACAAGACCATAGCGACGGCCATCAGCAATTAATAAATTCGCATTGACAAAGAGATCATTTCCTATATTACAAAAAAAAGAAAAAATAATTAATTCTTAATAGTTATTCATTACAAATCTACTTATAATGTCCACATACCCTTGGCAGAGATAGTGAAGTTTTCTATCTTAATATCCACTGCATACTCCATCTGAGCTTTTTGACCGGCAGTCTTTTGTACTTGAGACATTGTAAAATTACTATCCAAGTCAGAGTGTCCAGCACCGCCTTTCTTTGTCATAAGTTCTACTTGACGCTCATACTCGGCTTGTTTCTTTTGTTTCTTTTTCTCTTTATGTGTCAATTTCTTTTCTTTACTGTCTGAAACCGATATAGCCGTCGTCTCAGTTAAATCATTCTCAAGCCTTTCATTACCATTATCATCATCATCAACGACTTCTTCATGTATTTCATTGATTTGTATATCTTTTACTTTATCCGCAATCACTTTTAATTCATCCTCATCTGTTAACTTTGAATCCTTTGATTCATCAATAGTGGCAGCCTCTTCTTCCTCAATGTCATCATCATCATCATCATCATTATCACTGAATGCAAATTTGTTCTTCTGTTTTTGCTTTTGTTGTTGTTTTTTGGATGACTTCTTTGCAGCTGGCTTAGTCACTTCGCTTGTGATCTCCTCCTCTTCCGCTAAGTCCGCTTCATCAGATTTACTACTGTTGTCACTCAAAGCAGATTCATTTTCTATATCATCAATCATTTTTTGTTTCTTATTTTTCTTCTGTTGTTGTTTATTTTTCTTAGAAATGGGTTTGGGCGTTGCCTCCTTAGCAATTTTTTCTTCATCATCATCGTCGTCACTCCAGTCAACATCTTTTTTCGATTTTTTACTCTTCTTGGCGTTTGATTTCTTGACAGGCACTGCTGGGTTTGCATCATTATCATCATCACTCAAGTGCTTCGTGGCAATATCACCGCCGACATTTATCGACTTTTTATTATCATCATCATCATCGCTCCAGTCATCTTTCTTTTTGCCTTTCTTACCCCCCTTCTTTGACTTAGATTGTGATGCCTTTTGGCCACCTGATTTTACGCTTTCCAAATCATCACCATCAATGGTTGTGGTCTTGCTGCCGGGAAGTGATTCATTGTCGCTGAAGTCGTCGTCATCACCACCCCGTTTACCTTTCTTTCCTTTTTTATTTGAATTCTTCTTCGTTGTGGCCATTGCTGACTCTTCATTATGATGATCTTTATCATCAAAGAGATCTTTCTTTTTGTTTTTAACTTTAGACATTACTCAAATTCGTCTACTTTCTTCACAATACAGCAATGAAATTTCAAATGAAATAGATATAAAAATTACTACACGTGGAACAGCTGACAGTGAGAGAAAAGAAGCTGCATTCTTGACACTCACATTGAAGGAAAAAATTTTGTATACATATGCTTATCTCGCTCGCACATCAACTGTCACGTGAAAGGGTACAGGCTGTGTGAAGAGGATGGCAAACATCAATCAAGCACCGTCGCCCCCCCTTAGAAGATAAGTTGCGATTTACTATAAGAAAAAAAAAAAACAACAATATTAATTCATTTTACACCAAAACATACGCGCAATTTTTGTAGTAAATTGCTTTAACTGAATTTGCCATGAATTGTGTTGTGATATTTAAATTAATATAAAATGCTGAATGCCACTGCTAGTCAAGCCGTTGAACGCAATATCATAATCAAAAACGCAACGCAATCAAATCGAAAAAGAAATTAAAAGAAAGAAAAAAAAAAGAGAAAATTTTTTGTAGGCAAATCTTCGATCGCCGTGAGTGTATTGCTCGAGCGCGCAATAATAGTGAAGCAGGTTGAAGTCTATGACTGTGATTGTGACGGACTGTGTCTGCGACGCAGTGAATGAAGTGGCTAGGTGGCTAGGCTAAGGTGTTTGTCTTAGTAGTGCCACTGCCACTGGCACTAGAAACAACAAGAACAAAAATAATCAAAAAGCACCAGCAGCTGCACTAGCAGCAGCATAAGGAAGACCTTGAAAACTTTTGCAAAGAAAACAACATCGTCGAACTGTTGTTGTGGGCAGAGAGAGGGTCGAGCGAACCACCGTCTAAGTTATGGAGAGTGACGATTTTCAACAGCAAGAAAAATTGCAAGAAGGAAATTAATTAAAGTATAGAAAATAACGACACACAACAAAAACAAGAAAAATAAAATCAAACCAAAAAATCAAAAATATAAAATAAAACAATCCTATCCAAAACCAACATACAACAAATAGTAGTAAAAAAAAGGAGCAACAAAACAAAGTGGTCTTGTCCAGCAAACGAACTCACGAGTGAGTAAAGAGCGCGAATCACTCATTTTTAAAGCGACGCGTACCATGACTACAATGGCAGACCACAACAATTCGAACAAAAACACTACAGACACCACAGACACAACGGCGGTAAACGGTGTTGAACAGCTGAACTCACAGCTAAGCGACGTAATCGGCGGCAGCATGCATAACGGACGGGAAGCACGTAATTTGGCTGAAAAGCAACGCCGTGATAAGCTTAATGCCAGCATACAGGAATTAGCCACAATGGTGCCACATGTAGCAGAATCGACAAGACGCTTGGATAAAACCGCTGTTCTTCGTTTTGCGACACATGGTCTTCGCTTACAATATGTTTTTGGTAAATCAGCATCACGTCGACGACGGCGAATATGTCAAAAAAGTTTTATTGAGTATCGTGAACCGCCGCAGATGACGGATACATTAATGCAGCTGCTGGACAGCTTTTTTTTAACACTCACCTGCAATGGACAAATCGTTTTGATTTCAGCAAGCGTAGAACAATTACTTGGTCATTGCCAATCAGATCTCTATGGTCAGAATATTTTACAAATAACACATCCCGATGATCAAGCATTGTTGCGCCAGCAGCTAATACCGCGTGACATTGAGTCTCTCTTTGTACGTGACTACCAATCCAACAGTAGCGGGGGCAGCAAAGAAAATATTAACATTAAAAGGGACCATAATGACGATTGTGAGAATATGGAGGACGACAGTGTGATAGATGACAACAATGATGATGATGATGATGATAATGCAGATATGAGTGGAGCGCGAAGTGAAGGTGATGATGAATGTAATGATGGTCGATACTACAGAACGACGACTAGCCCGAGATCTCTTACACAATTAGCTGCGATCGACGAACGCTTGCGTGCTGATCGACGTTGTTTTACTGTGCGTTTGGCTCGTGCCAGTACACGTTCGGAGGCAACACGTCATTATGAATTGGTGAAAATTGATGGTTGCTTTAGAAGAAGCGATTCATCGGTGACGAATGGGGTTGGTAATTTTCCCATTGTATCGCAGTTAATCCGTAGATCACGTAGTAATACTAGTAACAGCAGTAACAGTGGTAATGCCTCATTAAATTATGGAACTGGAAATCAAGGTGCAAGTGCCATTGTGGGAGTTAATGGTGTGCCTTGCCTGCCACAACACGATGCTATTGCCCAAGCGGCATTGCATGGCATTAGTGGTAATGACATTGTACTGGTGGCCATGGGCCGTATTTTACGAGAACAGCGCATCATACATCGTCAACCAGAAGCCAATCAATTGGAATATCGTACGCGGCATCTTATCGATGGACGCATTATTGACTGTGATCAGCGCATTGGCATTGTAGCAGGCTACATGAAAGATGAGGTAAGTTACAAATATAATTTAAAAATATATATATATATGGATAAATTTTATAAACAATAATTCACTCACATGGAGACTTATATATGTACGTGTAGGTGCGCAACCTAAGTCCATTTTCGTTTATGCATCAGGATGATGTGCGCTGGGTTATCGTTGCGTTGCGTCAAATGTACGATTGCAATAGCGACTATGGCGAAAGTTGTTATCGTCTACTCTCGCGCAACGGTCACTTCATTTATCTGCAGACCAGGGGTTATCTGGAGATCGATAAGAGTAGCAATCAAGTACACTCTTTTCTTTGTGTTAATACACTACTCAATGAAGAGGAAGGCAAACGTAAAGTGCAAGAAATGAAAAACAAATTTTCGACCATAATTAATGCCAAAATACCTGCAAAATCATCACCGGATTTACCAGCATCGCGAAATCCACAACAATTGGAACGGATTGTGCTTTATTTAATTGAGAATCTACATAAAAGTAATGACAATAATGCGCTCACAACAGGAACTGGTGCAACCATAACTGAATATAATGATTCTGTTGCCTTAGATGGCGAAGGCTGTGGTAGTGACAATGGTGGTGGTGGTGGATGCATAAATGGTAGTATGGCATATGATCATGATATGCGTTCACCTGGATCAATACATGATGATTATATACAAACGCCATCACCTCAACAGTTAACAACTTCAACTTCAACAACTACAACAACGCCATTGGCATTAGTGCCTCCAGAACCGTCCTCAGTGAAAAACTCAATAACCAAATCTGTAAATGTCGTTAATATAACGGCAGCTAAAACTTTACAATATAAACAACAACGTAGTCCAATTGGACATCAGCATAATGATAATGAAAACGAAAAAACAAAGATATTGTCAAAAGTATCGGGATCGGGATCAGGATCAGGATCAGAAGCATTAAAATTGAAAACACAAACGTCTTCATCTACATCAACAATGCAACGTTCAAGTGTTTTGCAACGTTTGCCTTTAAGTATAACAATAACACAAACACCAACAAAATCAGTAGCAGCGTCTCCATCAGCAGTAGCAGCAGCATCTGTACCAACATCTGGATCATTATCATCACCATCATATTTAAATAATAATGATGATGATGAAGCGATCAGTCCAATAAGTAGAAATCAGGAACAACGAGTCATGAAAATGCCAACGGTGATTAATAGACATACCAATAATAGTAATAATAACAATAACATCATCAACAACAACAACAACAATAATAGTAACAATAGCAACAACTGCATCAGTAATAGTAATAGTAACAATAACAAATTCAGTGTTCTAATGAAAGTAACAACAGCGTCACCATCATCACCATCATTGTCATCACCGTCGTCATCATCACCATCATCATCATCATCATCCTCATCATCACTATCAATATCATTGCCATCATCATCGTCATCATCACTATTAATATCATTGCCATCACCATCATTATTGTCATCGACACTGCAATCGTCGCCTAGAAAATTACATGCAGCGCTTTCGTCGTCATTTCGTCAAATCGATAGTAATCTGCAAACGCTTGGCGAAGAGGCGCAAACACTTTATAATCAACGTACATTACTTGTACCAGATCAAGTGCCTTGTACGACGCTCGATCGTCAATTGGATGCCATATTTGTTGAACATCAAAGACAAAAACAATTATTAATAAATATTAAAAGTGAATATGATGTTCATCTACATCAGCAACAACAGCAACAACAGCAGCAGCAACAGACAGAACATCTGCCAGTTCAACAGCAACAGCAGCAGCAGCAACAATTTTCTCCGCCTTTGCCAAATGGTCCAAATAATAGTAGCAGCGGTAGTGGTGAAGATGTTGATTTAGAACAACAGCAGGAACAGCAAGTTGGCTCTGTTATCATTGGTGGTAATATGACATTTGCAACAAGACAGAATCGTCAAAATCGTCGTCCACTTTAGTTGTTCTTCCATCGAATGAGAAGAAAGAAGGAAAAGAGGAAAGAAAGAAAGAAAGAAAGGATGATACACAATTTTCTTTTATTGTTATTATACTTTAATTAGTGTGTACAATTAATTAGGTTTACTTTTTTTGTACTTTATTATTGTTTTGTTTAAATTTTGTTTCTTTTGTGTAGTACTTCTTTTACTATAACTACTTATTACTACACACCACACTCATGCATCCCTCCCTACCTTCGCAGGCCTCTTAATGTGAAAGTTCAAATATTTTGTTTTAACATAAAATTACAATATTCTGTAACAATATCCTGTAAATCGATGTTATCGATCCGATTGTTCGATTGATAGATTGATATATTGATGTCTATGCTATGCTATTAAGCTATTTATAATTAATCATTTTTCTAAGTATATAAAATTATGTATAAATTGTATAATTATGTATAATGTGTATTGATTGAGTGTGTGTTTTCATATATGTGTGTGTGCTTCTTTCCTTACTATGTACTATGCATGTATAAATATCAAGATGTATTAAGATTAAAAGAAATAGAAAAAGGAAAGAAAATGAATGAAATGAAATGGTGTAAAATTTACTCGAAATAGTATATTAATTTCCTTTAATATTAACATTTATTATTCTTATGTTCTTGTGTTCTTGTACTTCAAAAAAACAAAAAACAAAAAACAAGAAATAAATAACCAAACCCACAAAAAGCTTTACTCAATTCTAAATTCAACTTATTGTAATTGAAAAGTGTTCAAACTATTTTTTAATTTTGTTGTTAATTAAATAGGTTTTTAAATATTATTTTTTAAATTTGAAATTTTTTTGGAAAATCCTAATTTTTAAGTCACATCATATTGTACTACGAAATGATGAAAGAAAGAAAACAAAACAAATGAAATTATTTTTATATATTTATGTATCACATATGTGTATGTTTATGTATGTAGGTGTGTGTGGCTGTGTGTATCTGTGCGGATGTTAATTGTGCAATTTATTATACGTGGTTATAAATAATCAGCTCCAATTCTCCACTACTCTGCAGCTCTCTGCAATCGTAGTATTGTTTTTTTTTTTTAATTTAAACTTAAATTCTTTGTTAATTTTTTTATTTATGTATGTGTTAAATTGTCATTAATTTCATAGCTTTCTGTGCTATTTTATACCCTGTGCCACCTCTTATAAATTTATATACAAAAGTATTGTAAGAAAGAATTAAATGTGTGTGTAAATGGAGATTTTATTTTTATAAATCAAATCAAATCAAATTAAATAAATTAAAATAAAAATTTCTTTCTTGTAAATTCCATTTTACCATACTAAAGGTGCAGGGTATCTAACAGTCGGGCATTCCCGACTATAAAATAAACATATTTTTTTAGTAATTTTAGTTTGTAATGAAATTTTGTGTTTTAGTGAAATTTATTGTAACTTTTTTTTTGTATTATATTACTCAATATATATAGTAATTAAATTAAAAACAATAAAGAGAAAATTGTTTATATTATAACTTTTATTTTTATATTGTTGTTGTGAAATTTTAATATACAATAGTTTTTTTTTTTAATTAAATCAACAAAAAACTCAATAATTAAATAGAAATCCATTTTAACAAAGTTTTATTAAATTATATTATAAATAAAAAATAAATTCCTTTTTAAGAAACTAAATTTAATTAAAAAGAAACAAAAACAAAAGATTGTCAAAATTGGCTTAAAAAAATAATAATATTATTATTATTATGATTATTTACACATAAATAAATAAATATTTATTTACATATACATACATAGGTAGTATATATTATTGTATATTCAATATTACCAAATAAGACGATCGATCGTATATACAACTAAATATAATATTATATTGTGTATATCACACGTTTATTTATATTGGATACTGTATATTTAGAAAAGAGAATTCGAAAAACCGAAATAACACAACAAAATTAATAAAATTAAAGAAAACAAATTGAGAAAAAAAGTTTTAAATAGTTCACCATTGGGAGGTGTTGCATCTTCTTTCATCTGTTGGCACTGCAGTAGCAATAATATAATTAATTGATTCAATCATATGGAGAATTATTAAAGCGTGACTCGATTTCATGTTAAATTTAACCAAATGATGCTCTTTAAGCAACAATAATGCTTTACCATCAACATCATGGCGTTCAAAGCTATCCACATATTTTGCACAGATTCTTAATTAACGCGGCCACTTGCGATATAGGCCAATTAGAGAATTGCGGTATATTTGTAGCAGCAGCAAGGAACGTGTCATCATGGTAGCAATACAAGTGTTTTGTATTGGTGTCATTGTGTATGAGGTAGCACTGAACTTTGTAAGTAATAGCGTGTTTGCTGTAATTTCGATCTTTGTTTTCAATTGCTGCATCGCTTGGCAACCATATCCGATGTTAGAACGACCATTCATTGCGGACTCTGCAAATAAGGAATAATAATTAAAAATATTCAAAATATTCTTTATTTAATTTAAACATTTATGAAAATAAAGAATACATACGAGTTTGACTATATGGCCGGCCGTCAATCGGGAAATACATATTGTATTAACACTAAATTAAAAATTACAAAAATTATAGAATTACATAAACATTAATTAAATTAATTTACAATTAGTAAAATTCAATCAAAATTAAATTCCTATACCCTAAAGCACCAGTGATAAACAAAGTCATTTTTTTTTATCCTCCATGACCTCTTCCGTTTAATACTCGTATAACAACTTCTCAATTGGAAAACTTCGATGTTGATTATTCAGTTTCTATACGTAATGTCAATTATAAATTATAGCATACTTACACCGCTGGCAGCTTTTAAAATGTTCTACCCATTTGTAAACGTTCGAACGATTCAAACAATTATTCCCGAACAGCTGATGAAATACAAAGTGCAAGGATGCCAACTTGACGCACCGAAACTATTGTATTGATTCGTTTCCGAGCTACATCGATTTGTCTCATTACTTATTGAATGATCCTCGTACAATTCAGTTGGTTGATAGATATATCGACACTTAATTGTTCAAATTTAAAATCAAAATAGTTTGTACTTATACATTTTAATATTTTATTTAAAGTAATTCATAGTTCAAGTTAACAAAGCATATCATAATATTTGTAAATGCAAAAGCAAGGTAAAAAAATGGTTAAAAAAAAAATTAAATTACACATAATAATAATATTGATAATATGAGTAGTTAGAAGTAAAGTAAGGTAAACAAAAAAATGGTTTTAAAAAAAAATTAAATGAAACATAATACTATATAAGATTTTTTTTTGAATTTTACAATCCATCTTCCTGTTTTATAGTGGTAAAATCATCGGCAGCAATAGTAGCTGCTGTTTCCATGGGTTCAGTGTTGAACAGACTCGAGAGGAATCCGTCGGGAAGACTTTGACCACTAGTGGATTGCATTGGGCTATGAATAACATTGTCAGGGACATAACTGCGCTTTATTGGTGACTTGGCAAATGGTACTCTTAGCGCTTGATCCACTTGTGGTTCACGTGGTATAGCAGAGCCAGAAGGACTTGCTACACTGGAAATAATGGGAATTTTTTCCATATTGCTTGTTGAGCTCATTTTAGAGACCGGTCCAGTGTTATTTTGGTTGCATGTTGGGTAGCGTGATCGTGTACCTGAGAGTACACTGGTCGGATCAGGACCAACACGTCGTTTGCCGGTAGTGTTACTTAATATCATGGAGTTTGTAAATTGCATACGGTCGGGACTAGGTTTGGACGCACCAGAGATATTGGCATTTTGTGGTATACCGCAAACCGAATACCGACGCGCCATTCTACGAGCGGCGAGAGAGCCACTACTCCGAGCTGCATTTGGATCGAGTTGGACTGCTTTAGTACGAGTCAATGCAGTGACTATTTGAGTGCCTGATGTACGAGCACTTGTTTGGCTTGCAGTAGGAGGACTATTAGTTTTATTTGCATAATTATTGGCAATTTGCCGTTGTCCTGCTGCTGCCGTCTGTGAACTGCTAGGACCATTAATATTGGGTGAATTAATTGCCTTTGAATTAGGAGAACCACTTAAAAAATTTGCTTGTGGTACGGCAAACGGATTTTGACGATTTATATTCGAGAAAACAGCAGAATTTGTATTTTTATTTGGACTAGTGTTGGGTGTTACTGCCTTAGAGTTTAAATTTGATTTGGGCAAAAACCGAGAAGCACAGCGTTTGTCAACGACATGTCCAGTCGAGTTTGTTGTGGTGTTACTTGTTTCAACTCTAGCATCACTCCCCTTTTTGACGCGTTGTATGATGTTACGCGGCAAACCCAACTCATCACGTGATTGATGTACCATAGGTGCTTTGGCAATTGTAGTAGTAGTGGTGGTTGTACTGACCTTATCAATTGAATTTAAATTACTGTGTTCAGATGAATTCGAATTGACTGGTATTGAGCGTTGTTGTTGTTGTTGTTGGTGCTGCTTGGAATTAGGTACTTTTTGTACTTCTGGGGTACGTTTTGAAGCACTTACAAGAGAGACTATTTCACGCATCAAACGTAATTCTTGGGTACTGATGTCTTCAAGGCCCGATGGTGTATTGATGTTGAAATGTTGAATTTCTCCAGAATTTGGGAAATCGGTGGCATCATCAAACACTTCCATAAGCGATTGAAAAACTTTTCTCTTAAAATGCATTTTTTGCCGAGGATTCATTTCTCTCATCTGTGGACGGACAGCTTCGAGAAAGTCATCATCAGTAAATTCATTGTGTTCGGGACCGCACTGAGTACTACGATGTAGAAAAATTTTTACGGACTGGCCAACTGGCAATTGTTTAACTGGGGGCTTTGGTGCTGGATCCAAAACAATAGGATTTATTAATATGGGCGAATTGTTCTCTCGTGAGATATAAACAGGGGTATTTTCAGTAATTGCATGATTTGGTTCTATGCGTTCTTCAGACATCAACATAATTGAATTTGCCATTGGTATTGGTGTAACAAATTCATCATCATTAGCAACTTTTTGTTGTTGTTCAGTTTGTTGTTCTAGAACAGTTTGATTCTGCTGTTGTTGTTGTTGTGTAGCTTGTTGTAGTACTACAATTTGTTGCTCTTGTTGTTGTTGTTGTACAGCTTGATGTAGTACAGTTTGATTCTGTAGAGTTGGTTGGTGTTTTTGCTGTTGCTGTTGTTTTTGTAGCTCTTGTTGCTGTTGCTTTAGTTGCTCCTGTTGTTTTTGTAGCTCTTGTTGCTGTTGCTTTAGTTGCTCCTGTTGTTTTTTTTTTAGTTGTTCAAGTTGCTCGTTTTGTTGTCTCAATTGCTCTTTTTGTTGTTTTAAATGCTCTTCATGCTGTTGTTTCAGCTCCTCTTCTTGTTTTTTGTGCAATTCTTCATATTGTTCTTGAAGGTTCAGTTGCTGCTGTTGTTGTTGTACTTGTTGCTTTATTTGATATCGATGCTGCCGACGCTGACGCGTTGGACTGACTAGATCCGGCGAAGACGAATCACTCTTCAACTTTGACAACCTATTGGGTCTTGCTTTAGGAACTGGAGATATTTTGGGTGTTTGTGGCGATACAGTCGATGATGTGGATGTCGTGGAAGCAGCAATCGATTTGCGATTAATTTGTTGACGTGTTACACGACCTGCTGGCTTAAAAATTAGTGTGTCTTGGACACCATGCAATTGTTGTTTTTGCTTATTATCTTGAGTTTTCTTTGGTCTTCCTCGAAGCGAACGTCTAGTACTAGTACTAGATAAATCATGCAATGGCACATCATCTTTGTTAATTGTTGATTGCTTTGGTGTTCCTCCATCGACTGTGTCCAAAGGATCAATTACCTTCGATATAGTCAAAATACAGGAATCGTCTGATTTTTGTTTTATATAAAATGTCGGCCTTTCTCCAACATGATCTGGTGATTGTGTAACGACATCTTCCATTTCTCCGGTCTCTGGTAATTCTTCTTGCTTGTGCTGCTGTTCCTGGGTTTGCTCGGTTAGCAGTGGTATCCCTTCGTTTTCATTCAAAGTTACGTTTATAATACTTTGCGAATCATTAAAACCAAATTCTTCATCTAGATAACTTTCAGTATCTTTAAATTCCTCCTCATATTCTTCCATTACACTTTCATCAAGATGTTCCTTGTCAGCAGTTGTATTAAATGAAGTGTTATGATCACTCAATTCCTCCAGCTCATCTTCTGAGTTACACATATATGGTATTAGAAACTCAAGTGATTCGCTCAAATAGAATTTTTTCATCTTTGGATTCGTGTTTCTTTTCGACGGTTCAATACAGCAACGTTTAAATTCTTCACGGATTTGTCGCCAACGACGCTTACAACTGTCCACTAAAATTTGCAATGGAAAGAAAGTAATGTAAATTGGTTAAAGTGAAATTAAGTTACTTGATTAAGAAAAAAATAACAATAATTATAATAAAAAATTCTGAATTCATATTTTTAGGGAATATTTTTAACAAGTACAAGCCCATTTTTGTCCTACTTTACACTGTTTTTCAACAAACTCATTGCAATTTGTTGTTGTCAATTCAGACAACGAAATACTCTTGTGACATTGGAGTTTGAAGAATCAATTGGGTACCGTGTCAGTCGGTTGCCAGTGTATAAATTGATGAAATTAGGTGTTATCGCTCGCAAGCATAACTGCCAATCTAACAAGCGAAATAGACAAAATAATTGAATTAACTGCAAAAATTGCAATAAATAATATATTAATCGTACTTTTATTTTCTGTTTAAATTAAATTTGTAAAACATTTCACTTTTTCCATATAACGCTAATCTTTCATGCAATTTGCTCAACTCAAACGTCGCACAATTTGACGCAAATGTTCAATTATTTTTATTTGCAGCGGTTGTTTATGCAGTTTAAACAATCTCGTGAAGACCCCAAATAATACTACATATTACATACTTGGTAGACAAGAGTACAAGGCAATAAGGTTTATTGAGATGGGCCTCGACTATGGAATGTCCTACAAAATGATTTCACCAGCTTAATAACAGAACAAAAATCAAACAAGACAGTAATATATTTATAGTCTTGATAACATTCGTATGGTATATTAAATATTTCTGTATAACGAGACAGAAGGGCAGCTTTGAAAATTAATTACCCAAATTTCGCTATATACATTTTATATAGCCTCTATATCAGGGCTGTTCAACCCGCGAACCAAGTGATGCTGACTGCGTTTCAAGTGACAGAAATTTCTATGGCTCGTTGCTCTGCTGCCCACGGAACCAAAGAGGACCTGCTCTATATAGTCTTATACATAGTAAAAAGTACCTACTATGAAATATTGTGTTAACCATTTGATGTCATAAACATGTATTGTAGTATACAACATATTCAAATTTTTGAACCATTCAATTATTGGAATTGACTGTCATATTAAGTTAAGTATAAATCTTCAAAAATTATGAAACTCACCACATATTTCCTGGAACCTCTTAAAAATTGTATTGTATTTAAACCCTTTTGAGTTAAACTAAGGCGCTAGGTAAAAAATCAACACAGAACACCAATTCAGTAGATTCACCGGAGACATGCATACTTTTTACCCCTAATTTTTTTTGTATTTACCATATGACCACGGTAAACCTTAATTAATTGCGCTTGTTATTATCGATTTGTGGAGTTTCGTTTCAATACAAAATGCAATTTTAATGTAAAAGGAAATTGGTATTTAAAGATCCGATAAGGTTTGTTAATGCACTTATTGGAGAGATCAGTTTTTATGTTTCATGAATCGCCATAAAAATAACTAAGGATATGTTTACACCAAATGACAATTGTCATTCAAATTATTTGAATGATAGAGTGGAAGGCATAAGGTGAACGGTTATCAATCACCATTTTTCTATTATAATGACAACTTGTTGCTTAATGTAAACCTATCAGACTTTATTTTTATGGGGTTCAAACCGAGGCCCGCGTGATCTCAGCTCACTGCCTACGGAACCAAAAAGGTTGGACAGCCCTGGTGTAAACATACCCTTACCATTGAGAGAGATACTAGGTACATATACTTCATTTTGGATGGTTTGAAATATTGTATACATAAAGAAACAATCAATTCTAAGGTGAATTTTGTATGCCTCTTGTTTTTCCAATAATCGGAGAACTGAATGTATTTCTAATGTCTGTAACAGATTTTACTAGATAGGTCAAAAACTGAGAGTCATTTGTATAATCAGATGGGCTGATGGACAATATTGTTCCCAGTTCAAACTATGTGAAAAATACGTACATATGTATATTCTTCAATGGTTAAATCTTTAGCATTTATTTATCTAATTCAATATTAAGGGGTCGTTTACATATCGCGTAAGCACAATTAGGAGTTGGTGGGTTCAACTTCTTCTTCTAAAATCTTTGAAAATTTAAATTCTATTTTCTCTTTATAGACAAACATATACATACATGTGTATTTCGATCATATTATAATGATCAAAATTAGAAGGATGTTATATCCAAAACCTTTTACTGAGACTCCAAAATATGTTTCTTTCATTTATGGATTTTAAATAAACTTATTTGTTTAATTGGAAATAATGTCACAACTCATATGAATAACATTTTGAATTTTTGCAAACATTTGTGACGTCATGCTCGGCAGATTGATGATGGTATGGGAGTTGTTTATCTTCAATTTTATTTGAGTTGGCAGGTCAACTGCATAATCCAATTATCGGACAGAAATTATAAGGAAAAATATACATATATAAAAATATATATATGTACATATATAAAAATGTATATATCCATATATACAAACAAATTTACCTCTTATTCATCAAATGCAATCAATAATAAATTTATTACAATACAAAAACTTATGTAAATTAAATAAGAATATTTATTTTTTGGATTTTCACTTTTTTAACTAAATTTGCAATAAGCAAGCAAGCAGATTTCTTTGCAAATCGACATGAAAACAAAAAAAAAATTATATACACTTCACAACACTCACCGGTATCTTGGCATTCTCGAGCAACACTCTCCCAGCATGACTCTTTGGCCATCCTTTCCTTGTACAGCGAATGATCTTGATCATAAAGCGCTGGATATTTCTCCACCGCCTGGCATAGTGCTGCATTCTTAACGTGTGCATCCTTGACCGCGTCATTTATCACACTATTTACCATGGACTTCATCGTTACTTTATTTCAATTTAATTATAGATTATTCCCATATTATTCAAGCACTTTGTTTGTTTTATTGAAATTAAATGAAATTTATAACGAGAGCAAACAACACGAACACTTCAGCGAACGAATGAATGTTGATTAGTATAGCTAGCAGACGCGCACGCCGCCGACTAAACATGTGTATGTATGTGTAGCTGACCAAGGGTTGCAGCTTGGCGTAGTATATGGCAAAATTAGTATGAAACAAACAGAGTTGCTGTTTGTTTGCTTTTTTGTCGATTTTGTATGCGTCAAAATCACGCTCATTGCCAGATTCAATGAAATTTTGACAGCTGGCAATGCTGACTAGAATAAAAACGTTCATGTCATTTTATGAATGAATATTCTTGTACGTTTGTATTTTTTATTGTTGTTTGCTTTTTCCGTTTTGCTTTGATGTTTCACTTCTTCTGAATAACAGCAAATTGAACAGTTTTTATATAGACACACATTGTCATTAGTAATCGCTAATTAATATGTATATTTTCTTAATAATTGGTCACATACTTTTGAATTACATATGTACATATGTATTTGGCATAAATTATAATGATTTTATTTTAGATATTATATTTTATTTACGTTTCTTAAAATTATAATAGTTTTGAACTGATTTCTTGAGATTAATCCAGGATTTTTGTAAACAAAGCAAAAATTCATCATACAAAATTTGATTGAGAAATTGAGACAAGGCCATAGCCACTATTTTGTTCAGATATTTATTACTCTAATAAACCACACTAGACACACCGTATCATCTAATACGATTTTGGAACTGTAGCATATATTTGGGTCCATGTTGTGATTCAACTTCACACCAAAGTTTACCTCGAAACCTCATAATATATCTACATTCCGATCAGCTTAACAAGATATATCAATCTGGGCATAATTGGACATATCTGTTCGTTAGGACATCTGATTATTGGAAACTAATCTTCATTTTTGGCCTGCGTCTTTTTTGTTATAACCTATTAGTGTGTCTGAATATTGAATATGTGGACATACTTATATATAAAAAAAATTGGTTAGTCGGGGAAGTATAACATACTATATAAAACAAACAAATTAGTTTATAAAAGTTAATTCATCAGTACATTATGCCATGTTTCTTGTTTCCTACAGTTTGCGATGTATAGTATTACGTGATATATACAAATTTTGTTGAATTGATCCAATTGCATGAGTTCATATAAAAGACATAGGACATCAAATAAAATTATTTATTTAAATTTTATACATAATTTGTATACTCTTCATACAAGTTCTTATCAGTTTAATGCATTGAGAAACGTTCATAAATTTGAAATATGAGAAAAAGAATCGATCAAATAGTGTCTATTTGTTTATGCTCTTCGAGATAAGGATTTACGACTTGTGTACACAGATTGTTTTAAATAATTAAAATCACTGGACGGCATAAAAATCTGCTTACAATACTATTTTTACTACAAGTACCGGACTTATGTATATTATTAGATATAAGATTTTAACTCTTGACTTATCCTCTGAGTGCATGAAGAGTATTACATCTTTGGTATAGCACCGTTGGGCAAAAATTTAGTGTAATATTTTGAGTGAAAAAATAAAAATTGTAACGTTTTTCGGACTCTGTGTCTCATGAACCGCACTACGTAGACACTTCAAATTTTCACAGAATGTGTATTTCTATTGGCATATCCCCAACAAATAACAAAATTTTTTCCACCGGAAAAGTCTCAATAAATAGATTACAATTACACAACAACAACATGCAGCTTGTGAGTTATAAAAATGTTTATAACAACAACTTGCAAGCAACCGGCTTGTGTGTTGTACGAAAACAATAAGAATGTACGAAGAAAAGAGAAACACACAGAAGATCGCAGTTGATCTCTCTATGCCTGTTTTTAAGAAGTTTCACTTCTATCACGTGTACAACGGCACACGTGCAATTTTAAGGGTTCCGTACCCAAAGGGTGCTAACGGGACCCTATTACTAAGCTTCACTCCCGTGAAGAGTATAAAAATTAAAGGGGTCCCCATACAAGAAACGTGTACTCCAATATGCACTGCGCACAGTTTTAGAAGCCTTGTGATTTATTTTGTTTTATACTTTTGTTTTTGTAGTATACTTTTAGGCTTTATGAATATTTCAGTTTTACTTTTCATAATTTTCACATTTCCCGATCTCAATGCAGTATGAATACTGATTCTACTCTAAACATGGGCTTTTTGTCAATTTCATAATAAATGCATATTCATTGTGTTTGGAATTGCTTGAGCACTGAGTTATTGAATACATAATTCATTTTTCCGGCAAAAAATCTTGTACGATGGTACGGAACTCTCCGTGTGCGAGTCCGACTCACACTTGGCTGACTTTTTTTTATTTTTAAACTTAAAATGTAATGCAATTTTGTGTTTTACAGAAATTTATTGTGTACTTTTTGTTTGTATTAATTATATTACTCAATATATGGCAATTAGAAACCAGAAAGAAGGCTATCTTTGGCTATGTCAAAGATGTAATACTCTTCATGCTCCTCCGGGTTGCATCCAACCTTCCTTTCTTAGCATATCTAAATTCTCTTTTTTCTAATAAGAACATTAATTTACATGTGGTTTTGTATGGGAGGTACCCCTCCTGGTAACCCTAGGAACATGAAATTTACATGGTTGATGGATATATATCAGAGACTTATATTGTCCAAATCGTTCAGCTCGATACGTCAAAAAACAAAAAACTTTTTCTAATAAGAACATTAATTTAAGATGTGGTTTGTATGGGAGGTACCCCCACTAGTGCACCGATTCGGCAGATTCTGACAAATGTTTAGCGTTTGGTAACAAAAAACCTATGTATAGTATGTTTCAGCTCTCTAGCTCAAAAACTGAGGGACTAGTTTGCATACATATAGACGGACAGACGGACATGGCTAAATCAAGTCGTCTCATCGAGCTGATCACTAATATATATACTTTATGTGGTCTACGATGTCTCCTTCTGTGTGTTACAAATTTCATGACAAACTTATAATACTATTCACTCCCGTGGAGAGTATAAAAAGTATTGTATGTTGGCTGAAGTTACATACATCACTTGTCACAAATGTTTCATATATTTTGCTGTAATGAGGTCAAATAATAGTACTTTTTCGGAGGCAACAAGACATAATGAATTGGTGAAAATTGTTGGTTGCTTTAGAAGAAGTGTTTCATCGTTACCCAATGAAGTTGTTATGCCTCATTGAATTATGGAACTGGAAATGAAGTGGCCATTGGTGGTGGCATTGTACGAGTTAATGGTATGCCCTGTATGCCACAACTCCAAGCTATTACCCAGCCGGAATTGCATGGCAATGACATTGTATTGGTGGCCATGGAACGTATTTTACGGGAAGCCAATCAATTGGAAAATCTTACTTGAAAGGTGAGGACAGTTAAAAATATAATTTAATAATATTGATAAAGATAATTTTTGTATACAATAATGCACTCACATGGAGATTTATGTACGTGTAGGTGCGCAACTGAAGTCCATTTTCGTTTATGCATCAGGATGATATGCGCTGGGTCAAATTTACGATTCTAATAGCGAATTTGGCAAACTTTCGCAGTTGCTATCGTCTACACTCGCGTAACGGTCACTTCAATTATATGTAGATCAGGGGTTATCAAGTGCACCTTACTGTAGAGGAAGGCAAACGTAAAAAACAAGAAATCACCATCATCATCCTCATCATCACTTTCAATGTCATGCCATCACCATCATCATTGTCATCGACACTGCAATCGTCGTCATTTCGTCAAATCGATAGTAATCTGCAAACGCTTGACGAAGAAATCAACGTACATTACTTGCACCAGATCAAGTGCCTTGTACGACGCTCGATCGTCAATTGGATGCCATATTTGTTGAACATCAAAGACAAAAACAATTATTAATAAATATTAAAAGTGAATATGATGTTCATCTACATCAGCAACAACAGCAGCAGCAACAGACAGAACATCTGCCAGTTCAACAGCAACAGCAGCAGCAGCAACAATTTTCTCCGCCTTTGCCAAATGGTCCAAATAATAGTAGCAGCGGTAGTGGTGAAGTTGTTGATTTAGAACAACAGCAGGAACAGCAAGTTGGCTCTGTTATCATTGGTGGTAATATGACATTTGCAACAAGACAGAATCGTCAAAATCGTCGTCCACTTTAGTTGTTCTTCCATCGAATGAGAAAAAAGAAGGAAAAGAGGAAAGAAAGAAAGAAAGAAAGGATGATACACAATTTTCTTTGATTGTTATTATACTTTCATTAGTGTGTACAATTAATTAGGTTTACTTTTTTTGTACTTTATTATTGTTTTGTTTAAATTTTGTTTCTTTTGTGTAGTACTTCTTTTACTATAACTACTTATTACTACACACCACACTCATGCATCCCTCCCTACCTTCGCAGGCCTCTTAATGTGAAAGTTCAAATATTTTGTTTTAACATAAAATTACAATATTCTGTAACAATATCCTGTAAATCGATGTTATCGATCCGATTGTTCGATTGATAGATTGATATATTGATGTCTATGCTATGCTATTAAGCTATTTATAATTAATCATTTTTCTAAGTATATAAAATTATGTATAAATTGTATAATTATGTATAATGTGTATTGATTGAGTGTGTGTTTGCATATGTGTGTGTGTGTGCTTGTTTCCTTACTATGTACTATGCATGTATAAATATCAAGATGTATTAAGATTAAAAGGAATAGAAAAAGGAAAGAAAATGAATGAAATGAAATGGTGTAAAATTTACTCGAAATAGTATATTAATTTCCTTTAATATTAACATTTATTATTCTTATGTTCTTGTGTTCTTGTACTTCAAAAAAACAAAAAACAAAAAACAAGAAATAAATAACCAAACCCACAAAAAGCTTTACTCAATTCTAAATTCAACTTATTGTAATTGAAAAGTGTTCAAACTATTTTTTAATTTTGTTGTTAATTAAATAGGTTTTTAAATATTATTTTTTAAATTTGAAATTTTTTTGGAAAATCCTAATTTTTAAGTCACATCATATTGTACTACGAAATGATGAAAGAAAGAAAACAAAACAAATGAAATTATTTTTATATATTTATGTATCACATATGTGTATGTTTATGTATGTAGGTGTGTGTGGCTGTGTGTATCTGTGCGGATGTTAATTGTGCAATTTATTATACGTGGTTATAAATAATCAGCTCCAATTCTCCACTACTCTGCAGCTCTCTGCAATCGTAGTATTGTTTTTTTTTTTTAATTTAAACTTAAATTCTTTGTTAATTTTTTTATTTATGTATGTGTTAAATTGTCATTAATTTCATAGCTTTCTGTGCTATTTTATACCCTGTGCCACCTCTTATAAATTTATATACAAAAGTATTGTAAGAAAGAATTAAATGTGTGTGTAAATGGAGATTTTATTTTTATAAATCAAATCAAATCAAATTAAATAAATTAAAATAAAAATTTCTTTCTTGTAAATTCCATTTTACCATACTAAAGGTGCAGGGTATCTAACAGTCGGGCATTCCCGACTATAAAATAAACATATTTTTTTAGTAATTTTAGTTTGTAATGAAATTTTGTGTTTTAGTGAAATTTATTGTAACTTTTTTTTTGTATTATATTACTCAATATATATAGTAATTAAATTAAAAACAATAAAGAGAAAATTGTTTATATTATAACTTTTATTTTTATATTGTTGTTGTGAAATTTTAATATACAATAGTTTTTTTTTTAAATTAAATCAACAAAAAACTCAATAATTAAATAGAAATCCATTTTAACAGTTTTATTAAATTATATTATAAATAAAAAATAAATTCCTTTTTAAGAAACTAAATTTAATTAAAAAGAAACAAAAACAAAAGATTGTCAAAATTGGCTTAAAAAAATAATAATATTATTATTATTATGATTATTTACACATAAATAAATAAATATTTATTTACATAAATATATATAGGTATATATCATGGTGTAAGAAATAGAGGTGGCGCCAAATTTTTAGTTATTTGACGTTCTCAATTTTGTTCTCTATCAGTGTATAGAACTGATATGCTAATGACGTCAACAATTGAGAGTGAGTAATTTTTGAGTAAAAGGCTAAATTGGCGCTACCTTGTATTATTTTACCATTGTATATTCAATATAACCAAAAAAAAAAAAACAATCGATCGTATATACAACTAAATATAATATTATATTGTATATCACTTTTATTTATACATATTAAATATTGTAAATTTAGAAAAGGAATTTTTTACTGGCAGATCCCATTGGTAGGTGTTGCATCTTCATCTGTTGGCACTGCGGTAGTTACGATATGATTTAGCGATTCAATCATATCGAGAATTATCAAAGCGTGACTCGGTTCTACGTTAAATTTAACCAAATGATGCTCTTTAAGCAACAATAATGCTTTACCATCAACCCTATGTCGTTCAAAGCTATCCACATATTTCGCACAGCCCGGTAGATTTTTAATGAACGCACCAACTTGCGATATAGACCAATTAGAGAATTGTGGTATATTTGTAGCAGCAGCAAGGATCGTGTCATCATTCGTAGCAGTACAAGTGTTTTGTATTGGTGGTGCTATTTCTTCTGTGGCCATATTATGAGGTAGCACAGAACTCCGTAAGTTATAGCGTGTTTGCTGAAATTTCGATGTTTGCTTCCTCTTGCTGCGTCGCTTGGCAACGAAATCCGATGGCAGATCATCTGAATGCGCTTCTTCATCATCCATTGCAGACTCTGCGAATAAGGAAAAAATGAAAATGAAATGGGCCTAATTTATCTAAAAATATGCTTACATGTTTGGTAAAAGTAAGTTTATATCGAGTCAGGTTTATAATTTCTATAGCTCGAGAACTCTAAGAATGAATATGGCATACAGTGAAACGGCTCGAAGCTCAAGCAAATGTTTCCAATTGTTGAGTTGTTAGAGTGGCCATTTCGTTTTTCAATAGGGCTTCGGTCACACGATAGGACAACCTGCTAAATGTATGCCGCATGAAATTTGATGTTCACACGAGAAAAGACGGCACCTACTTCTTTTTTTTTCTTCTTTTTCTTTGACTTCTCAAAGGGAGTGGTTTCTGGTCCTGGTGCCAATGCAATGAGATTTGGTTTAATTTTTGATGCAACCTAGCCGCACTGTTTTCCATTGCGGCCCCGTTTCTGGTCTGTTTCAGGGGCAAAAATAATGGAGTCTGGTTCTGTTGCCGTTTCTGTCCTTTGCGACTCTACGCCATAATAACCAAAATTGACGACGATAAAGCAAGTAAGTCCCGCGATACACCGAAGTGAACGAATGTTTTTCTGTTAAATGGAAATCGAACAGAACACAATGTCTTTGTCAGCGTTACTTTATGACTGGTTGTCCACAAATGCATAACATTGCATACGGCAAGCTCAAACCGAATCAAACATTTCGATAATTGAATCGTTTCTTATCGTGTAATGTATGTATATCGTACATCGCGTCGAACACATGGTTGATGAATATGGATCAGAAACTTATAGTGTCCAAATTTTAGTTCGATAAGTCAAAAAATAAAAAACTTTACTAATAAGAACATTAAATTATGAAATTAACTTGGTTGATGGATATGGACCAGAAACTTATAGTGTTCGATACGTTAAAAAAACAACCAGAAAGAAAGCTATCATTGGGTATGCCAAAGATATAATACTCTTCACGCTCCTCTCTTTTTATACTCTTCACGCGAGTGATTAGTATAATAAGTTTGTCATGAAGTTTGTGACACACAGAAGGAGACATCGTAGACCACATGTAGTATATATATTTGTGATCAGATCGATGAGACGAGTTGATTAAGCCATGTCCTTGTTTATCGATGTTCTATTGAGTCTATTAAAGGCAATAAGGAAGAGGATAACTGATAGCGATGAGCCTTGATGGATACCATTATTCTGTGGGTGCGTTTGTGTATGTAATTATTAAACTTGGGACCTATTTTCTACTTGCTAATTTCATCTATGATAGAGCGAATTCCTATTTTGTCGAAAGCTTTTGTGAAATCTAAGGAGACGATGGAAACATGATGTCTTGAAGAGAGTGCAGATGAAATCTGGTAGTCTATAGCTGGTAAAGAGTCAGATATTGATTTGCCCTTCTTAAGGCCGGATTGTCGAATATCGATTGATTTGTTGAGAGAAACAAACCACCATAATCGGTTGGAAATTATTTTGTCAAGTGTTTTGGCTAAGCAGGAATTAAAGGAGATTGGTCTGTATGAGTTTAGAAAGGTTTTATTAGAATTAGGTTTAATAATTGGGATGATTTTACTAAGTTTGTGGTGTTGGGGAATATAATTATTGAAAATGTTATTGTATAAGTTTAAAATTCTATAATGAACTGAGGTGTCAAGGTTTTTTAGCATGGGATAAAATATTCTGCCAATACCAGGTGTTTTGCCTTTTAATTTTGTGAGTGGGACTTTGAGTTCAATGTAACTGATGAGTTCTTCTAGATTAAGGACTGTTTTTGAAGGAATAGTGTTAGGAATGAGGTGCGTGTTTTGTTTGTGGAGGCGAAAGGTGGATGAGAAGTTATTATCTTCAGATTCTTGTGACCAATAATGGCAAAATTCTTCAGCTATGAGTGCTTTATTTGTAATAGGAGTTTGAGTGCTTGAAGACTGTATGCAATGGATTGAGAAATGTGATTTAATACCGCAGAAGTTTCTGATGTTTTACCAGATCTTGGTGATGTCTGTTGTAGGATTTATCTCAGATGTGAATTTATGGATTGAGGATTGTTTAGCTATTTTCAGTTGTCGTTTGACTTGAGCGTTGGCTTTTTTGTATTGTAAGATGTAATGCGTTGAGATGTTACGTTTAAGCAGTGACCAGTAGTAATTTTTATTGTCTTTAAGGGATTGAAGTTGTTGGTTCCACCAAGGAACTTTAAATTTTATATTAGGATTGAAAATGGATTGTGGGATAGAAATGTTAGCACTTTGACGAATTTTTTTTTGGCAATGTTGGCAGATTCCTTATTAATATTAGAGCTTATTGGCTTAGTGAGATTATAAGTAAAAGTGGAGGCTGTGTGTTTGCTAGATCGATTTTGGATTTTGGTAAAGTTTTTGTAGGTGCATCATATCGAAAAAGGGATGTAATTATGGGGAAGTGGTCATGTTCCATTGTAAGATTTTTAACATAATGAGAGAGAGAATTTTTAATTTATATTTGACAGAGTGTTTGAGTGAGACAGTTGCGTAAATGTGTTTTTAAAATGACCCCCTCCCACTGACTTGAGATCAGCAGGCAAGAGGTCTAGTAATATTAAATAATGGTGCTCTCGACGACTGCGGCCTCACCGCAGATGTTTACTTTTGCGTTTTGGTTCGATAACTTGTTTTTGTTCATCTTTGTTTTTTGTTCTTTTGCTATGTATATTTGTTGAAATTTTGAGTTTAAGGGGTTCAGTGAGTTGTGAGGTAAATGTTCGGTGATTATGTGGTATCCAAGGCTGTGTCAGAGATGTCATCGTACGTAGTGATTTTCGTACCTTGTAGTTGATGGACCAAATTCGGTTCTTGAGTATTACTTTTTTGGATAGATGTGTTATTTGCGCTGGATGATGGTTGAGTAATAATTGGAGTAACCTGTGCAATTTGATTGGATGCTATTTATGAGTATTCTGTGGTATTTTGTGGCCGGCTGTGATAGATACTGAGTGCTGTCTTGTGATCAACCTTCTGGTTGATTTTGTTTGTTGTGATTTCCACCTGCTTTTTGAATGTTGGACAATTTTTATCCATAGGGCTGTGATTGCTTGTAATATCCGCGTTATTCTTGCAGATAACACATGATTTCGTTTTGTTGCATATTTCATTTGCGTCGGTATGCACTTCTTCCGAGTAGTTGGAACATATTTTATTGCTTTTGTATAGAGGCGTCGGGTGTCCAAAACATAAACAATTTTTGCATCTTAGAGGTAGCGGGCGAACGTGAACCTTTTTGTATCCTATCATAATTTTGTCAGGCAGAGTATGTGAAGCGAACGTGATTATTGTTAAGCCAGTTTCTTTCAGTGTATCATCTTATTTCTTCATTATTTTTCTGACTTCAGAAACGTTTTGGGATTTAAATTCCTTAAATATTTTCTCTCCAGAGATGCTACGCAGCTCATTAGTGTAAATAACACCTTAATTTCCAAATGTAGTGAGTTTTAGAAGTTTAGAAGATTGAATATTGTTTTTCGTTTTGATCAGCAAAGTGCCAGCTCTTGTCTTCCACCTATCCGCTACATGTGTTGTCTATAACTTTTTTGATTTGAAACGGTGATATATTTTCAAAAGCTTCTTTGTCGGTTCTGTTAATGACAACATGTTTGGGTTCACTTTTTATGTATTTTGAGAAGAGGCTATTTAAGTCGGGTGGTTTACCATTTTTCTTCTTTTTTTTTTTTTGGTCTTATGCCCAGTTATACAGTTATTTGCTGTTTATGCGTTAGTTCTTTTCTTTTCGATCAGTTTTATTACACTTGAATATTTATTGTATTGTTACAGTAAATGTTTGTTGTAATTGTGATTTGCTGATAAGCTTATCGAAATTCGCACTTCTCACTTTACTAACTTTACTTAAATTCTTGCGGTTATACGTCTGTACACCTTAGAGTCTTGAGTGAAACTGTACTAACTGCTTATGTTAAATTTTGTATGCAATTCATGGATGTAACTAGCGCTATTCTTTAGCACAATTATGGGTGGAGGCACCGAGTTATCATCTGATTGATCGCTAGTTTGTAGCGGGCGAAAATAATTTGTGTAACAGTTACTTTCTGTGGTATTAGCAGCAGTGGTATTAATGATTAACCGCTGCGTCTAATACCCATTTCACACTGAGCATCCAATGTTCATTTCTCGATGACGTAATTTTGTAGTTGTATTTTTCACAAATTTTTTGTTTTAATTTATCGAAAGTTCTACAAAAAACAGCTGTTCCGAAAATGCAAAATGCAATGTGAACACTTTCTGTGAATGCGGATGTGGATGGTCAATGTGAAACCACTATTAGTTAAGCTCGATCAATGGTCTTGTAATTTTGTTTGTGATTGACTTTGTATTTTGCTTCGTTGCTTTTCGTTATTGTAATGTGTTTGTTCAGTCAGTTTGTCTGGTAATTACGTTTAACTGTACAGAAATATTTTTTTATTAATAATTGAATTTTGTACTTGCGTGTGTTTTGTTGTTGTAGGCTTAACTGTCACAGGTCTGCCAAATCACATACTCGATGCACGTTTGGAAGGATTGTTGTTGTTTCGGTCGTTGCTTTGGGTGATGATGACACGATCGAAGCAGTTCCTGTGTACGCTGTTGTTGTTGATGATGCTGCTTTAGTTGTTGAAGTCAATGATGTGCTTTGTGTTGAAATTGTTGTTGTTGTTGAACCAATTGATGCTGGGCACAGTGAAGGTGGAGGTAGGGAATGTCCAGTGTTTATATTGATTGAGCTCATAGTAGGACAACAAAGTTGACCCACTTTTCTTATTAGGGTCAGCAGGGACTACCGAATAATTTACATGTTTAGCCAACTTATTAGCTGGCTTTTGGCTTTGTTGACACGTCTGCACTATTCGAGTGTTCTACTGCTAGTGTTATGGAAAATTTCATGAAAACGATATGGTCCTGTAAGCGTGCTCGTGGTGGTCATTTGGCTGATGTTGTTTTTCATTATTAACGGCATACCTTCCTCTTTATAATGAAATAAACATCCGATCATTTATCTCAAAAAATGACATTTTGCTTTCTTTTTCTCTTCTTTATTAACCCGTGATAGTACAATTCTTATAATTTTGATGATTTTACGCTTATATAGAGTTTAGTTTCTTTGACAACTTAACAACTAAGAAGATAATTATAAAATAGATTATTATAGGGGATACAAAAACCTTACAATTGAAAGTTTTATAAAAACTTAACCTAAGACTAGCACTATAGACTTAAAACTAAAAACTAGGCATCAGGACTTAATAAAGTTAATTAAGAATTAGCTAATTAAGTGCCGATCTACACTTGGAAGGTGCATTATATGATTCCTTACATTAAAACTATTAGTAATTTGTCGAATTTTTCGTCTATCATGGCTATATCTGCCCTTTCGTGTAGTAGGGAAGTGGAGTAGTAAAAAGGAAGATTAAAAATCATTTTTAACAATTTATTTTGTAAAATCTGAAGTTTATTACGGTGACTTTTCTCGCAGACACCCCAAACCTCCGAGCCGTATAACATAATTGGAACGAATATCGATTTATAAATTATAAGTTTGTTTTTTATTGAAAGTGAAGATTTCCTATTGATAAAGGGATATAGGATTCTTAGCGTCTTATTTATTTTATCGATTGTCTTATTTATATGCAAACGGAAGGTTAGTTTGCTGTCTATATTTAAGCCAAGATATTTAATGCTGTTATCCCAACTTATTGGTTGGGAATTGAGCAGTAGGTTAGAGATGGGTAAATGGCAGAACTTACGCTTCCGGGTGAAGTATATGGCGTTGGTTTTATTGTCATTTAGCTTAATTTTCCATCTATGGAAGTATTTATCATAGATAACAAAAGCATTCCCAAGGTTTTGATGAATAACACTATGGATATTACCAGAGCAGAAGAGGGCAGTGTCGTCGGCGAAGATTAATGCATGACAATGGTTCAGAGTTGGTATGTCGTATGTGTATAGATTATAGAGCAAGGGTCCTAGCACCGAGCCCTGAGGAACACCAGCCGTTATCAATTTTCTATCTGAACTTACACCATCTATATATACACAAATATCTGTCAGATAGAAAACTGCGAATCATTCTTACAAGGTATAGAGGGGTACCGGTTTGCATTAGCTTGTGTATGAGGCCATTGTGCCACACAGTATCAAAAGCAGCTTGAATGTCCAGTGTAACCATGCCTACCGAATCTTTTGATTTTAGTTTGTTTGTATCAAATTGTTCGAGATTATTGAGGGGATGAATACAGCTGAGGGTTGGCCTAAAGCCGTATTGAAAAGACGGGACAATGTTGTTTCTTTCTAACCTTCTGTTTAACCTTCCTTTAATTATTCGCTCAAAGATTTTGGAGAAACCGCACAAGTGACTTATAGGGCGGTAGCTTTCTGGTGAGTCAACAGGTTTGCCTGGTTGTTGCAATCGTCACAATTTTAGCTAACTTCCAGTTGCGTGGGAAGTATCCAATGTCTACACATCTATTAAAAATAAGAGCATGTAAACTTAGAGCACGTAAGGGGAGATGCTTCAGGCAGATATTAGGTATATTATCTGGACCTGGAGACTTTTTAGTTTTTAAGAAGCGAACGACATCCTTTACTTCCGCAAGGGTGATTGTTTGTTTATTTGTGATCTCAGCAGTGACCAGGGTGTTCAGCGACCTATTTACTAATACCTCAGTGGTTGCATCTGAAAGTGCATCGGTGGAGTGATGCTTTTTCTCAAAGATTTCACTCAGAATTTTGGTTTTTTGTTCTCTGGTACTATGAATTTGATCATTATAACAAAAGCTTGGGACGAATAGTTTTTTGTTTTTAATTATTTTTTGGTATTTTCCAGAATGATTTAGAGTTTGTGTCAAGGCGGGAAAGTTTATTGTTCCAGTTATTGTTATTAAATTCTAACAATTGTACTTTAATTTGATAATATTGTCAGGGGTTTTGGTGTTAAATGGGAGGGCGATATAGGATTTGGGTACGGCTTGGTCGATTGAACCGCAGACGCTAGTTGTCATGAAGTCAATAATGTAGTCAATTTCGTTACTGGAGTATAGTGAATTTTCGTTAAAGGTTGATATTATTCGGAAGCGTTGGTTTATGATATGTCTGAACATCTTCCAATTTGCTTTTGAATATAGTAGGGTCTGCTTGTTTGAACTGGTTAAGGTCGACTTCACTTTACAGATAATTGGTAAATGGTCTGATGAAAGATCGTTTTGAGCTAGCGGCTCAGTGAGAAGGTGAGGTGAACTAGCTAGAAATAGGTCAAGTGTAGACGGATTAGCCTTGTAGTTTGATGAACGTAAGTGGGGTCCCTTGAGTGTATAATACTAAATTTACCTTGCATAGCAACTTCGTATAGAATGTTTCCCCAGCAATTAGCTCTGAGGCAATTCCACAGGCGATTTCTACAGTTGAAATCACCACCTAGTATGTAGCTACCATTAATTTGATGCATCTTAAGCAAGTCAGCCTTTAACATGTCCTTTTTATGTTTAGTACCGTTTGAGTAAGAGCATGAATTTGATAGGCACCTCGCTGAAGAGCCAGGAAAGTAAACAGAGAAAATTTTTAAGAAGTTTCCTCTATTAATTTCCAGCTGAATGCCAACGTTTTCAATTAGATGAGTATTTAAACCTACAATTTGTTTATGTTTAATCTCGCTTTTTACAATTATTGCTACTCCACCACCCATAGAACCAAAACGGTCGTTCCTATAAACATAGTAGCCTGGGATAAGGAAACTATCGTGAAGGGTTAGCCACGTTTCGCTTAGAAGGCAGATATGGACATGATTAGAATTTAAAAAGTGTAAAAGTTCACTTCTTTTACCTTTTACGGCACGCGCATTCCATGCCATGATGTTAAGACAATTACTTACATTAATATTTAGTATATACGTACTTTACAGCTAACTGAGTTATTATATTAAACTGCTCTCTTTTGTTTGTACAGCAGCTAAGTTTGTCCATGAGTTCATTCAGCAGCGAACTAATTTCGTCAGGCGAAAACAGATCAGGTGAACTTTGAGATGGTGTGTTATTGTTGATGTTGTTGTTATTACTAGTGAGCGCTTCTTTGTAACTAATTAAGTTGTTGCTTTTATTGGAATTTGCCGTTTGGTTAGTCGTTGGATTTCTATCAAACGCACTATTGGTCACTAAATGCTTATGCTGATGACTAATAGAAGAAGAATAGTTACTGCCACTTTTTGAGTTTTGAATGCTAGTGCTTCTTATGTTATTGTTTCTACCAACAGTGCGTTGACCTTTCTGATTTCTTATTTTTAGTATTGTTACATACGATGCGCGGCAAGGGCAAGCGGGATCGGTAGCGGGGTGATCGCCTTTACAGTTTGCACAGCACTATGGGACAGTTTTTGTGCAAGTAGTAGTATTGTGTGAACCAGCGCAATACGCACATGATGTTTTAACATTACACTTACTTGATCCATGTCCGAAAAGTTGGCAATTGTAGCACTGTGTGAGTTAGTTTGGTTTTGAACTCCCAGCGTACTTAGTTACCAGTGTTATTTATACAGGAGTGATGTTTACGCAGGTTTTGCAGCGTTATTGCGCCGTTTTTGAAATAAACAACGTACAACAGCAAGTTATAACCAGCCCGTGTAGTTTTTTCGATAGTCTTGACATCGATGCAATTTAGGCCGCGGCTAGACAGTATATCTTTTATAGTGTCGTTGCTTTCTTTTTCCAATCCAGAGAGTATAGCTTTATAAGGCTTTATTTGCCTAGTTTCGTGGGAGTAGAACTCAAATTTGGATTTCTTAAGCTCATTGCAGATTACATTAAAATTTTCTGCTGAGTTTAAGAATACTTTAATGCCAATCGAAATAGACTATGTTAGCTATGGATGCTTTTCTTACTAACTCGTGTATAGCTGTTGCGGATTTATTTAAAGCCGTAATTGGTGGCGGCAAAGTTGGCTTTACTGGTCTAGACTGCTCCTCATCAGCTGGGTCCTTACTGTCATCATCGATGGTTTGGAGAGGGCAAAAATAATTGTTATAGTTGTTGTCGTTATTACTTAAACGCGGCATTTTTAGTCTGTCTGAAGCGCCAGATGCGCCAGACTCAAATATGATGCCAGTCGATTTCGCTTTATGTTTACAGATAAGAACAACAAAAACAAAAACAACGCGTAGCTATTGTATAAAACGTGTGCTTCTGCTTTTGTTTTTCTTTATATTTTCTCTTTTTAACATTAAGAAACAAATACTTATAACGTGTCCACGCGTCTTTGTTGATCGAAATTAGTTGGATGGATAGCAAAACCCCACAAACTCCACCAGTATTGTCATGCCAATTGCTTCAACCAAAAATGCAATGCAACCCAGCCAATGGCTTTTGGTGCCACCAGATTCTAAAAGACAAGGAGGTTCACCGTCACCCCGAAATATGATGAAAATTAGCCGCTCCAATCATATGAAAACCGTTAATACTACTTCCAAAGTTGGGACTCTGACCACATCAAGTGATAGTAGAGCCAACGAAAACATTCCTGGCACATTACAGGGTGATAACTCCCTCAATTGACGACCTGGATTCAGATACCGACGATTCCCCAATTCTATATACATCGGATTCCTAATCGGATAAGAGTTCGCCAATCCCTACCCCTATACAGGAACATGTGGCATCTACGACTCTGGCGAAGCATAAACAAGTCAAATTAATCCCGATGTCCAAATCAGGAATGACCAACATCAATAAACAAAAATACCAAAACCACGTCCAATCTTTGTGGTTGGAAATTTCAATATTAGCGAACTATTGGCTTCCATGGACACGGTGGCAGACCCAAACAGTTACATAATCAAAGCTATGAATAATGGCGAGGTCAAGATCTTACTTTCTACACTTGAATTGTATCGCAAGATCATACAACTTCTTGAGAAAATGGAAGTGACTTTCCACTATTACCAGTTGAAATCAGAGCGTTCTTACAGGATAGTGTTAAGAGGGCTGCATCATTTAACATCCACCTCTTACATTAAAAGTGAACTGGCCTTATTGGGTCATAAAATGCGATACATTCATAACCCCAAAAGTAGGGCAATCTAAACCTATTCTTAGTTGACGCTGATCCTCGTCCCAACAACAAAGAATTATTGGGCATCACCAGACAATGCCGTCATATGGTCAAAATGGAACCATCCCATACCCACAAAGACATCCCTAAATGTCATCGGTGCCAAGAGTTCGGCCACACTAAACGTTATTGCAGAAAGTTATTCAGATGCGTTAAGTGCAGTGAAGAACACGCATCGGCCTCCTGTGTCCCAGTCCCAGCAAAATGTGCTCATTGCGACGAACCGCATACAGAATACAGAAAACTACAAAGGATGCTTCGTATATAGGGAGATGGTGGCAAAAGACCGCCGACCTCGTCCCTCTAAAAACTTAGACGCCAGTCCGCTTAGCAGCATCTCCAACGCCTACAGGTTCAACTGCGAAAGACTCAACACCAATATCATCAGCAGAATCAAAATGAACAACGACAACCAACAACAAGAAAACAACCTCAATATTATCCAAAAGTGGAATCGCTCCCACAACAACTAGCCAAGCCTCAGTTTAATAAACAGGAGCAACAACCGCACCGTTAGTTGAAAACCCGCCAACAGCAACCACCTCAACTACAACATTCATTAAACACTCAGCCCCATCAAAATGATGCATCTTTGAATTTGGCTGCTATCCTAATTGAACCGCTACAATCCAGCTTACGGTCCTTTATAGATGGACTACCTTGACCAAATGATACAAATCCATCTTGAATGCCAGCCTTACTCCAAAAACAATGCCAGCAATAACTCTTAACATTGGGATATGGAACGCAGGAATGAGCTTGAAGTGTTCATGGTGTCAAAAGTCATGCTCATTTCTGAATCGCAGTTATACTGTAGATCCTCCTTCAATTAAATACAATGATTTAATTTATATATACAGCCAACCACACGGATGATAATTGCATGCGAGGTGGCACTACAATTCTAATTTGCTCAGGTATCCGACATTCCAAACCGATGCCACCCATAGGGATTCTACTCAAATAGCTACAGTAAAAGTCTCCACTAATATTGGAGAAATTTTAATTCAGTCAATCTACTGTCCCCCTGGTATGGCTCTGAACGAACGCGAATTCCATGACCTGTTTAATAACCCTAAATTCATAATTGGAGGAGATTGGAATGCAAAGCACCATCTATGGGTATCAAGATTCTCATCACCAAGAGGACGAGAACTGTTCAACTATATAGCAACTGGAGCTCCAACCTTGTACCCCTATGATACGCAACAACAACCAGATGCTTTGACTTCGTAGTCTACTGCAGAATTAACCCAAGCTGCCTAGCAATCAGAGAGTCCGTCGATCTCAGCTTTGACCACATTCCTCTTATTATGAAATTGTGTGTTGTTGCCGATACATATAAAGCTAAAACTAGACTGCTTCCAATGCATGCAAATATCGAAAAGTTCCAGTTATGGATAGATGAGAAAACTAATCTGAAGAAGATATTGATGATGAAGTAGAAATCTTTACACGAAATCTTCATGAAGCTGCGGAATTCGCCACTTCGAGACAGCTGCCTTGACCACCCAGCCAACCAAAACCAGAGATTGTAGATCATGTAAGGGACAACTGCAGTCTACGCCCCGCTTTTGCGTAGTCGAAATGAACGTGACAAAATTGCCTCGAGAAGGACTGCGAAAGAGCTAAAAGAGAAGTTTGCGGTGGCTAGAGCTACGCTCTTCGAAAATCTTCTTCTCAATGCGGATCCAAATAAAAAAAATAGGATTCAATCTATGGTGAGCCACTAAATATGTCAAGCAACAGCCGCACAGACATGCTCCAATACGTAATAGTACAAACCAGTGTTGTTGAACTCAGACGTTTGCTGAAGAATTGGAAAGCCGCTTCTCAAACCTGCATCTCGCCGATGCCATGGAAGAGAATGAAACCGCTGATGCCTTAGCAGCGCACCAGCCGGATACAACAAAAATAAGACACGTCACCCCAGCTGAAGTCAATAAAGAAATAAAAAAATTACACAAGAAAAAGTCTCCAGGGTTCGATGAAGTCGATACAATGGTTGCCAAGCTCCTACCCACCAAAGGAGTGTTATTCTTGGTGTTGCTTTTCAATGCTATGTTCAGGATCTGTCACTTCCTCTCCCAGTGGATAGTAATGATCCCTTAACCGGTCAAACCAGAGAATAGTGTCACATTGTATAGACAAATAAGCCGTCTTCCAACATTCTCCAAAATATTTTTAAGAATATTTTTGAGTAGAGTGTTGGAAGTGCGAAAGGTCCAATGTATCATACCAAATCATGAATTCGGCTTCAGAGCACACCACGGTGCTTCTGAACAACATCACAGAGTAGTACATCACATTATAACTGCATTTGAAACGAAGCAATACTGCTCGGCTGTGTTTTTGGACGTAATGCAAGCGTTCGACAAGGTTTGGATAATACAGACAAGTAGTGGCCGTCTGGATGTATGGCATTCAAATCTAGGGGACGACTGCTCCCATACAACATAAGGAAAATCCAAGCAAAACGGGCGCACCATGGTTCGTCAGAAATTCGGCCTTACATCGAGACATGAAAATGGCAATGGTACTTCAGCAAATAAATTTCTTCAGCAGCCCTTGCAATGACCCTAATACACAACAAAACTCCACGACGGTTAAAATGACTTCACCACATGGACCTCTGCAAAAAGAGCTCATAAATACCTTATAGAGCTTTTACACCGAGCGAGAATCGCTTCTATGTTAAATCGGCCATTGAATCGGACAACAACCACAATGAAAAATGACAGTTTCTGTTTTAGAATGTGAATCGATTCTGGTAGATTCAACAATGGAATCAGCTGTGAATCGAAACAGGACTGGCAAATTTCTGCTAGTAATGGAAACTTTTCGGTAATTTCCGCTCCTTTTTTTTTCAACCAAACCAAAACAAAAACAGCTGATCATAGCACAATATTTTTAACTAAAATTTAAATTGTTAATTTTTTGGAAAAGATTTCAATAAAATAGGTATCAGGAATGAAAAAGGGAGCTGTAAGAACTATTATTATGTATGCAATATTGCACAATGATCTAAGTCATGTATTTTTCACAAATTTCCAGTTTTAATTTTGGCAACGTGCGCCAAGTAACACGTGTGTATAACGAAAACAAAGAAGCAGCTATTCAAGAACCAGAATCGGCGGTCTGAACGCAAAAACGATTCTTAATGAATCACTTCAGTGTAAAACCACTATTAGATATCACTTTCATCTAAGCAGACGCTATTATCCCCAAAACTGATGATACTAATTTTCAAAAACCTTTTGGTTGAAAAAATAAAAGAGAAAAAAAAACACAAAACATCTGAAATGTGATGTTATAGATTGGTTGGAAGGAGCTACACCATCTTGATGTTGTTTTGTGTTAAGATGACGCTCTATTTATTCAAAGTTTTTGTTCTGGCATTTTTGTTTTCTTTGAATTACGAAATAATTGCGTTTTGATACAGGATATTTAGAGCAGAAACAACAACAACTAAAATGCATAACAAAATTGTAAGGGGTGACTATCGCACTGCATCTTTCCTTTTTATACTCTTCATGGGAGTGAATAGTATTGTAAGTTTGTCATGAAGTTTGTAATACAAAGAAGGAGACATCGCAGACCACATAAAGTATATAAATTTGTGATCATCTCGATGAGACGAGTTGATTTAGCCATGTCCGTCTGTCCGTCTGCCTGTCTGTATGTATGCAAACTAGTCCCTCAGTTTTTGAGCTAGAGAGCCGAAATTTTGTCGGAATCTGTCGAATCGGACCACTAGGGTAACTCCCATACAAACCATCATTTAAATTAATGTTCTTATTTGAGAAAGAGTTTTGTTTTTTGATTTATCAAATTTGGACACTAAGTTCCTGATCCATATCTATCAACCATGTAAATTTCATGATCCTAGTGTTACCAGGAGAGGTACCTCCCAAACAAACCCAAATTAAATGACAAACTTATAAAAAATAAAAGTATAATAAAAGTGCCACTCAAACTGTGTACTTTGTTGATACTGTAACAGAGAGAACATAGTAATGCCAAAAAAGGTAGGCTGGATGCAACCAATTATAGCCGTCTTTCTGGTTTTTATTGATATTAGTTCAATTTATGTATGAACTCGCATATTAAAATTAGGTTTGCACTAGGCCATATGAAATCTCAGTTCTAAAGGGACGAAGACACAGTACGCTTTGTGGCTTCGCAAGCTTTTCACGCTTGGGCTTCAAAAGTTGAAATGTATGAAATCGTATGAAGCAAACAACATAGATTTTCTTAGAAAGCTTGAGAAGCCGAAAGTTGGTCAACTTTGTACTTTTGGGGCTTTTCAGTGTTGAGAATGGGTGAGAGACTGGTTCGTGAGCCGAAAACAGCTGTTTACGAACCAAAATATTGTATAACTGTTTGGTGTTGTGGTGAATTATAAATACCTGTTTTTGTGAATGGCAAACAGCAATATCACCGTTTTTTTTGAAAGTGGAGTGCAAAACTATTTAAAATGGATGAAAAACTTATTGAAGAGATAAGAAACATAAGTCGATGTTCATTGTGGTTTTCATTTTTTTTCTTTTATTAAATGAGTACCAATATCAAAGCAAAACAATTTTGTTTTATTGCACAACAGCTGTTATTTGTTTACGTTGAGAAGCGTGAAAAGCTTGCGTCGAAAGAGTCGAAAGTCAATGAAAAGCGTATAAAGCCGAAGCGTCCAAAGCTTGCTGAAGAGTTGGACTTCTAAGGTGCTGCCCCACCATCATAGAAAACTATGTCCTACTAGCGTTCCCGGCGTGCTTTGCTACGCTCCCGACATGATGTAGGTGCGTCATGCTATTTTTTTAATTGTAGTACATTGCGCATTAATTGAAATACTTTTGAAAAATTAGACGAATCACATATTATTATTGACATAAGATTTGTATGCAAACTATTATCCACCAATTTCTCGACAATCGCAAGTCCGATTCGCACCAAACTTTAATGAAACGCTCTCAAGAGATGCCCTTAAAATTTCATCAAAATCGGTTCAGCAGTTTCAGAATCTATGCGAGACTTACATATATACATACATATATACTTCCAATTTTATAAATATAGAGAATATGATATACGTCCTTTTTTTCAAATTTCCTCATAGTTTTCTATGATCGTTGGGCAGCACCTTTAAGAACTATGATGAAAACAAAACAGAAAAAAGGCTATCATTGACTGTGCCAAAGATGTAACACTCTTCACGCTCCTCTGTTACAGTTTGAGTATCAACAAAGAACACAGTTTGAGTTGCATTGTATTTTTATTGTACTTATACTCTTTATAAGTTTGGCATTTAATGTGAGTTTGTATGGAAGGTACCCCTCCTGGTAACCCTAAGTACATGAAATTTATATGGCTGATGAATACGGAACGGAAACTTATAGTGTCCAAATTTCAATTCAATAAGTCAAAAACAAAAAACTTTTTTTAATAAGAACATTAATTTAAAAGGTGGTTTGTTTGGGAGGTACCCCCCAAATGGTCCAAATGGCTAAGTACAAAATTTCAGCTCTCTAGCTCAAAAACTGTGGGACTAGTTTTGCGAACAGATGGACATGTCTAAAACAACTCGTCTCATCGAGCTGATCACAAATATATATAATTTATGTGGTCTACGATGTCTCCTTCTGTGTGCTGCAAACTTCATGACAAACTTATAATACTAGTCACTCCCGTGGAGAATATAACTATTGCCAAAAGTAAATCAATTATATATTATAATATGCAATAAAGTAAAGAAATGATGGAGAATGATAATACAAAACCAGAAAGAAGGCTATCATTGGCTATGCTAAAGATGTAATACTCTTCACGCTCCTCAGGGTTGCATCCAACCTTCCTTTCTTAGCATCACTAAATTCTCTTTTTTCTAATAAGAACATTAATTTAAAGGGGCTTTGTATTGGAGGTACCCCTCCTGGTAACCCTAGGATCATGACATTTACATGGTTAATGAATATGAATCAGAAACTTATATTACCTAAATTTCAATTCAATAAGTTTATGGGATCATGAAATCTACACAGCTGATGTATACAAAACAGAAACTTATAGTGTCCAAATTTCAATTCAATAAGTCAAAAAACAAAAAACTTTTTCTAATAAGAACATTAATTTAAAAGGGGGTTTGTATGGGAGGTACAAATATATACTTTATGTGGTCTACGATGTCTCCTACTGTGTGTTACAAACTTCATGACAGACTTATAATACTATTCACTCCCGTGAAGAGTATAAAAATGATGATTGTTAAGTTTTTAAGGTTTTATACTTTCGTACAATGTGGATCTTTAGATATGGCATGGATAGAGGCATGGTAAAAAATTTAAACAAGACCAGCAAATATAACACACACAATACTCTCTTCTAGAAACTCTTAAATACTGAATTGGGATTTCTTTAAATGTAGTAGAAGTCTAAAATCCAATTGAGCCAAGAAGTAAATTTTTAGGCTATCATAGAATATATTTTAATCATAGATCATAATTTATAATTATAATCTTAGTTCTAATTGATAAAAATAAATAAACGCTCCGGTCTAACAAAGAAAACAATTTTTGTTTTAGAAAATTAACTTTATTTTTTTACATACTCTTCTTCTTGTGTGATACATTCATTCCAAAGAAGAGAAATGGTAAAAAGTTTGTTTGTTAGGACAGTCTCACAATGAATAAGCAAGCAAACCACAACCATCAGGCAACAAAGAAGAATCGACGATAAGTCGGAACACCGAGTATGATAATGTAAATCAGGTCCTTTGATTAACACAATTACTACTAAAGTACTAAATAAGATTTCGAAAATTTAGAACTTGTATCCCTTTTTTAAAAACGTTTTCACGTTAAAATAATATTATTATTATTATGATTATTTATACATAAATAAATAAATATTATTTGCATATACATACATACATTGGTATATATTATTGTATATTCAATATTACCAAACAAGACAATCGATCGTATATACAACTAAATATAATATTATATTGTATATCATGTTTATTTATACATATTAGATATTGTTCATTTAGAAAAGAAATTTTTCACTGGCAGATCCCATTGGTAGGTGTAGCATCTTCATCTGTTGGCACTGCGGTAGTTATATTGTGATTTAGCGATTCAATGCAATTAGAGAATTGTGGTATATTTGTAGCAGCAGCAAGGATCGTGTCATCATTCGTAGCAGTACAAGTGTTTTGCATTGGTGGTGCTATTTCTTCTGTGGCCATATCATGAGGTAGCACAGAACTCCGTAAGTAATAGCGTGTTTGCTGAAATTTCGATGTTTGCTTTTTCTTGCTGCGTCGCTTGGCAACCAAATCCGATGGCAGAGCATCTGAATGCGCTTCATCATTATCCATTGCAGACTCTGCGAATAATGAAAACATGATAATGAAATGGGCCTAATTTATCTAAAAATATGCTTACATGTTTGGTAAAAGTAACTTTTTATCGTGTCAGGTTAATAATTTATATAGCTCGAGAACTTTAATAATGAATATGGCATGCAGTGAAACGGCTCGAAGCTCAAGCAAATGTTGCCAATTATTGGGTTGTTAGAGTGGGCATTTCGTTTTTCAATGGGGCTTCGGTTACACGATAGGACAACATGCTAAATGTATTAATTTTTGATGCAACCTAGCCGCACTGTTTTTCATTGCGGCCCCGTTTCTGGTCTGTTTCAGGGGCAAATGTAATGGAGTCTGGTTCTGTTGACGTTTCTGACCTTTGGGACATCACGCCATAATAACCAACATTGACGACGATAAAGCAGGTAAGGCCCGATACACCGAAGCGAAGTTAAATGGGAATCGAACAGAACACAATGTCTTTGTCAGCGTTACTTTATGACTGGTTGTCCACAAATGCACAACATTGCATACGGCGAACTCAAACCGAATCGAACATTACGATAGTTGTATTGTTTATTATCTTGTGATGTATATCGCGTCGAAAACAAGAGAAAATATGACTGATTGCTAATGTTGGCATGTTGTCCTTTGCAGACAAAATTTCAAATCCACTTTTTTCCTTTTCGCGTTTTCTTTCTTCCTTTTTTTGTGTTGTATTGTATATTATTGTTATGAAGTATTTTGATTAATATTTTTGTTATGGATTCATTTATAATTTTCTTCAAGATTTTTTGGCAAAGAAGGTATTTTTAAGTTTGAAAAATATATTATTTCTTTACAAAGAAGTTATGCTTTTTCGATAATTCGTATTTATTTTTTAGTAAATAATCGAATGTTTATTTCCATTCTTGTGTAATTCTTAAATTTCACAGGATACTTTCTGAGTTCTGCCATCAGTTCTTTTATAGCATCCTCTGCATCTCGGTTTTCATTGCAAGGATACACCCACCACTATCTTCCTTTTGCATCGTTTCGTATATTAAAGAAACTACTACAACTTCGTCATATGAGTTGGACTACAGAACTATTGAAGAGCAAAATGCAAACTAAATATTGTATTATATCAACACCCCCCAAATCAAACAACGACATAGAACGGTTCGACCGATTTCATTCCGTTGCGCTTGGTGTGTGTTGCAACAGAACAAGTGTTGTGACTAAAGATGAGTCAATGATGAGCCAATGGTTGGCTCTGGGGCACTAACAAGTATGCAAATCACAATAACACAATCAGAAAGTTTGTTTAGAGAATGTTTATTAAGATATAAAAATTTGGTTGAATAAAAACAAACACAAGTATGGTGGGGTAATTTTCAACTCGTCGTTGCTCACTCAGCGGTTTTGCGTAAGTGATTTTAGTTTACCAGCCAAGATGGTTTCCTCCATGAGTCCGTTGTTTCAAGATGGATGTCGCCTCTCCACATCTAACGATCATCAGCAAAACCCAAAGTTTCCAAAAGATCCAAAACAAAGCAAAAGTCATTCACCTTTGGTTTCTTTGTTTTGGTTCTTCCTCTTCCTTATTTCCCCATGCCCAACAGCTGACGTTAAAATATCGATGCGTTATCGGTAATACAGTGTTGGCGAACGAACATTGCCAACCACACTGTAGTTCCGATAACGCCCGTACATGCCGCCCCCAATACTGGTATTAAAAGCCAAAACATGTGATCGTGCTTGATCAGCTGAAACGAAACAAGTGTTTGTTATGGTATGTACATGTACGAGTGAGAAATTGTTTATATGGTTAAATTTGCTTCAGGTCCACTGTAATTTATAACCGGATGAGTTAGGACCGCGACCACTGCCAAGGTTTCTTCCGCCGCCACTTAATTGCATATGGTTGATGTTGATGTTGGGCTCGTAGAACTGACAACACGAGGACTCATAGATGTAGCAGTAGAAACAGCACCAGCTGTAGTAACTCTTGTAACAGACGGTGTTGGAATGCCCATGCGCCCATCGTCATTGCCATTTATACTGTTGTTATTGCCTTTGTTGTTGTTTGTGGAGATGGTGTTGTTAATTATATTGTATTATTCCAGATGTTGTTTTTATTGCTGTTATTCTTATCATCATCATCGGATGGCAAGAAGTGATAAAAACCATCATTTGTACGTCCTAATGTTGACTTAAGAGAACTTACACTTTGAATTATTGGTTTGGGATCAAGAATAACATTTGCATCAATCAATTCACTATTTGATGCCCCAGCCGATGAACTACTAGACATGGGACGATGAGCAGACAAATGATGGGCAGCAACTGCACCTGTTGGTGATGGCAACGACATATTACTATTATCACTGCAGGCACTGATATTGGGTGTTGCTGCTAATGGCACAGCATCCAAATGATGTGGTCCATGATGTAAGGCATATTGTTGCGGATTGAGATTTGGATTAGAATTCGAATGAAGATAATACGGTTGCTGATACTGTGTCGGTTAACCATATCCTGGTTGCATCATTTGTTGTGCTGCATAGACTGCATTTGGTTGCTGTTGTTGTTGTAATTCTTGGCCACTGGCATTGGCATAAATTTGATTTTAAATCTATTGTTTTTTAGTTTTAAGCTTGACAGTTTTTTGTCATTGAATAAATAAATGCCGCCACCGCTTCCCCCATACATTTGTTGTGTGCTACGTGTTGTAGGCAATTGGCCACTGCCACTAGTATTGATATTATACATATTAGCATGTGCCGCATAAGGTTGATGAGTAATTCCTGACTTCTGCTGCTGTCCTCCACTGATTCGCTCTGATTTGAAACTGTTGTTGCTGTTGACAGTGTTGATTTCAGCAGGCCCCTCATTTGGGAGGACGGCATTTGAGTTGTTATTGGGGCGGAGGGACTTGCTAGCCCGTTTGGGTGACCGTTCAAATCGGTTTGTGGTTGTTGTTGGAAGCATGTTGTGGTGAAACATTTGTCGTAGATTGCACTTGTTGCTGCATATACTGATTTGGATAGCCAGAATTCGTCTGACCATAGCTACTGAGCCGATTACATTGTGACTGCTGACATAGGTTCTGCGCTGTGGGCGATGACGATGTCGAGTACTTCGACATGGGTCCGCCCACACCCGTCGCCCCGTGAGCACCGTACTCCGGTGGACTTCTAGGCGGTTCAGGTGGTTGAACTGGTGCCGGTGGCTGCTGTGCCGCTGCTGCACTAACCGCACCACCACGTCGACTCGATTTGGTAACTGGATCACGGGCCGGGTGATGATGTGCGGATATGGGTAAAGTGGCCGGATCAGGCTGACCGCTCGACTTAACGGCATTCTTATGCATAGTTGTGTTATAGTGACGTTTTAGGTGACCTGAACTAGTAAACCATTTACTGCAACCAGTACAATTATAAGTCTTTAGACGACGGGCTTCATTCGACTTCCACGTAGCAGCTTTTGTTGTTAAACTATTGGCGGGTAATGCTGACGATGAGCTAGGTGGCTCGAAGCCACGATATTGTTGTTGTTGTTGAGCGTTGTCCTGACCGCCCGTTGTAGTCGAAGGAAACTCGGCGGGACTGATAGCTACATGCATCATTTGCTGTTGCTGACCATTTGCGGTTGATGTCTGATGGCAAATATCTGCACGATCGGCAGTCGGATCGACTGATTTATCCACATAATGCTGAGAGTCTGGATATTCAGATTTGATCATCATGCCGAATTCCTGCTTCATTATGGTACCACTTGATTGTTGATGACTGTCTGTTCGATAGTATCGCAGATGACCCGCATGAGGACGTTTGGTGTCCAGCTGTCCAAAAATTATCCATCCCAATTGCGTGTGTTGTGCAATCGGTTGACCTGGATGCCCTCTTCTAATTTCTGGAACCATTAGTTGCGGAATCAAGTCTACACCAATTAACAAGTCGATACGATTGGGCTGAGTAAAGGTGGGATCAGCTAAAGAAAGATCTTTCAAATGATGACAGTCCTGTACGTTAAGCCTCGACTTCGGCAACCTAGAAGTTAAGGATCGTAGTACAAAAGCAGTGTCAGTTTCAAAAGCCGATTGAGAACATGATTTTATAGTGACTATGTTTGCATTTATTATTGGAATGTTCACCCACGCCAGTGATTTCAGCCTGCACTGGGTACCGCTTGAGACCCAGGGATCGTACGACTCTTTCAGTAACAAGTGTGCCCTCGGAACCATGATCAATAAGTGCTCGGACCGTAGTTGATCGACCGTTGACATTGTTGTGTAATCGTACAAGAGCGGTAGCAAGTACCATAGTACGAGGCATTATGTTTGAAACAACTGCTGTCGTTAATCGGGTCGTATTAGTGTTTAGGGCAAAATTGTTAGATGTGAGTAGCGCGTCCCTACCAGATGGAGTAAAGACAGCTGCTAATGGTAGCAAAGGTTGTGCGTGAGTACTCGACTGCGGCTGAGGAAAATGCAACAAGGTGTGATGACGTTCACCGCATTGCAAACAATTTTTAGAACTAGTGCATTGCGCAATGGGATGAGTCAGACTGAGGCAATTTACACATGCCTTTGTGCGTCAACTATCAACTTCCGTGCATAACAGTCTTTGGCTAAAAAGTCAGGACAACGACGCAAAATATGGCTGCCGCTGCAATTTTTGCAGCAGTTGGGGTTAGTAGATCCAGTGGTTTGGTGGAAACAACTACCCTTGTATGATGAGTTGCCTGAAGATTTGTGATATGATCGATTGCACTCAGTCTTTGAAGTAGACTGCCCTGAGGGTGGACCAAGCCTATGATTCTCGATCACATTGATGCTAACAAGACGGCTGTTGAGGAAAGATTCGAAGGCGGTGAACGTAGGTATGTCCACGCTGTCGCCTAAATGGTGTTCCCAAGATTGAAGTGTGGTTGCTGGAAGTTTTGTGGTAAGATGATGAACAATACAGTGATCGCAATTTTCTATTTTAATATTCAAACGTTTAAATTCATTAATACAGACATTAGCAGTGTTAAGCATGCGTTTCAGATCAGATGAATGTTCTTTATTTAATGAGGGCAAATCATGAAGCGCATTCATATGATACATGAACTGCACACGTGGGTTATCATAACGTTTGACAATGAGCTTCCAGGCAGTAGAATAATTCAATTCAGTGAGACTCACATGTCGTACGTCTTGATCAAGACTTACTGGTAGCGCTTGTTTTAAAAAATGAAACTTTTGTATGTCCGAAAGCGAACTATTTTCGTGTAACAGTTGCACAAATGCGTCGTGAAACTCTAGCCAATCAATAAATTTGCCTGAGTACGTTGGCACTGGTAGCTTAGGCAATTGAATTGACGACATCGGTGCTGTGGGCGTAGAACACTGATTGGCATTTGCGTTTGTGTAGAGCGAATTGGCTTGAAGAGTTGTTTCAAACGCCTCAGAAATTGCGCACAAAACTACCAAGTACTCCTCTTCAAACTCTTCAGAAACGTTGTTTTGCAAATACGGGTTGGTAGATGGGCATTTTGACACGATCAGCAACTTATGGTTCTCATCAAATTCCTTGGATAGGTCCTCTAACTTCTTTAGACGGGTCTGGAAGTAAGGTTTCGTTTTCCTAGCAGCTCCGTCTTTCTTAAAGTTAGTATAGAGCTTCCGCAACCTTGCCAGAATATCGTATTGCAAAGCACAAACACCTTCAATGCAATCGGCATTTTTGTTTTCGATTAATTTTCCCACTTGAGACATTTTAATTTCTCACTCGTAACACACATATAACAACAAACACTTACCCGTTGCTTGCCTTGATGAAAACAAACGAAAATTCTACCGCAAATGATGTGTTCCGTTGATTTTATCCAACGCACCGGTGGCGTAAGGTGATCGTGTTGATTGTTAATGGATAAAGTGCCCCACGTTGGGCGCCAAAAATGTTGTGACTAAAGATGAGTCAATGATGAGCCAATGGTTGGCTCTGGGGCACTAACAAGTATGCAAATCACAATAACACAATCAGAAAGTTTGTTTAGAGAATGTTTATTAAGATATAAAAATTTGGTTGAATAAAAACAAACACAAGTATGGTGGGGTAATTTTCAACCCGCCGTTGCTCACTCAGCGGTTTTGCGTAAGTGATTTTAGTTTACCAGCCAAGATGGTTTCCTCCTTCAGTCCGTTGTTTCAAGATGGATGTCGCCTCTCCACATCCAACGGTCACCAGCAAAACCCAAAGTTTCCAAAAGATCCAAAACAAAGCAAAAGTCATTCACCTTTGGTTTCTTTGTTTTGGTTCTTCCTCTTCCTTATTTCCCCATGCCCAACAGCTGACGTTAAAATATCGATGCGTTATCGGTAATACAGTGTTGGCGAATGAACATTGCCAACCACACTGTAGATCCGATAACGCCCGTACAACAAGTGTTCTTATCCTATAAGCCGAAGATGTTTAGTTTGACTTCGGTGTATCGCCAGCCTAAATATGCTTTCAAGCCAAATAGGGTTGAGTGGCTCTGATCAGCTAACCACGCGAAAAGAAAACGATCCACTTTAGAAACTGATGATCACTGGCTATGAAGATTGGATTGTCCACCACAGTCAACCCCTTCTTGATCACATTGTTTTGGTGGATGTAATAGATATTAAAGTAGTAAGAATGTGTCGCTAGTTATTTTTGCAAAACAACCACAACTTTGAATAGAAGAAGAAGTTAAGTAGATACAACAGGTACAGAATTTAACAGGGAGAATGATGACCGGAAATGAATAGTCAAATTGGATTACACAGTTTGTCGCTGGCAAGAACCAAGCAAGACCTTTTCTTGAACCGTATGAGACTATTATGGCGAAAAGATATCACTGTTGCGATATTAGAAATTTAGCAGTCGTTGATGATGCAATTGTCACATCAACGAGTTCAGATAACATAAGGTTATGAAAACACGTAGAGTACGAAAATTTGTTGTCGTTTGAGGAAGACATAGAATTATTGATAAAAATTGGTCACCCCATGCAGCATGTGAATCAATGACTATTATTATGCACGGCAATTTAGAGAGAGCAATTTTTGTCGATTCATAGCCTACCTTTTCCTCAGAAATCAAAACGTAGATCGGAGGGGTTATTAGAGATGATTCATTCTGACGTATGCGGACCTATTAATATACCATCTATAGGAGGGTCAAGATATTTTGTTACCTTCATAGACGACAAATCAAGATTCATGACGGTTTATTTTCTGAAGTCAAAGAGCGAAGTATTTGACAAGTTCAGACAATACAAGTTACAAGTCGAAGGACAGACACATTGTAAGGTATTGGCATTACGTAGTGACAACGGAACAGAATATATAAACAACGAATTAGATGCGTATTTACAAGAGCATGGTATACGACGTGAGCTGACTGTTCCCCACACTCCACAACAAAACGGGTTGGCGCAACGAGCAAATCGGACATTATGTGAAATGGCCAGATGTATGATTTTGCATGCGGGAGAGAACTAAAAGTTATGGGCAGAACCTGTATTTATGGCAGCATATATAGGAAACAGATGTCCAACAAAGTTGTTAGCCAACAAAACCCCACCAATAGTGAAGCATCTAAAGATATTTTGCCTTGGTCAAAAATACACGCGGTAAATTTGAAGCCAAACGAAAGGCTTACAAAATGGTTGGATATTCATAAACATCGAATGCGTATAGGCGGTATGATCCAGAGACGCGACAAATTGTGACGCGTAGAGATGTAATATTCAACGAGAACGAATTCAATGTAAACGAATTTAATTAGACTGATAATGAACCTGAAAGCGATGTGCTCAAACTATACCTTAACACATCAGAAAACAAGCAACAAGATGTAATTATACTTACAAATGACAACAAGGAGGAGGACACTGATGAACATGATCCACTAGACGAAGATACTGAAGAAGAAATTGTTGACAATATGACGAATGAGGAGGAGTCTGCAGTAAGTGATTCTGCACAAGAAGAGACACGGAAAATTGGTCCAGGTAGGCCAAAAATCATTCGAAACAGCAAGAGGGGTCGTCCGTGCAAACAATATAATATGCTAAACATTGCTGTTGATAAAAAGATTCCAGTTAACGTAAGAGAAGCATTATCAAGCGAAGATCGTTATCTGTGGCAAAAAGCAATGCAAGCTGAAATATCTTCAATCGAGAAAAACAAAACATGGTCGTTCGTCGAGTTACCAATAGGTGAAAAAGCGATAAAATGCAAATGAGTATTTACTCTGAAGCCGACGAAAAGGATAATGTCGAACGATATAAAGCACGACTTGTAGCAAAAGGGTTTGAACAGCGTTTTGGAATCGATTATAATGAAACATATTCACCAGTGAATCGATATGCAACAATAAGGAAGCTCATGGCTTTAGCAGTGGAAGAGAAGATGCATCTACATCAGATGGATGTAGATGCAGCATATCTACACAGCAAACTAGATAAAGACATATATGTAAAAGGGCATTTAATAAATAATAATGATGATAATGTTTTCTTTTATTAAATGATAATAATAATAATAATAAATGTAAACCGACTTTAAATCAACGGAGACGAACGCTTGCTATCAACTTTTACATGCGACTGACTGACTGCTCTCTTCTGCTTTTCTCTGTCTGCTGCTTCTTCTTCTTCCTGTAGTCAGCGGGATGCCAACCGGACTATCTCGGCACAGCTGATAGGGCTAATCCATTCTAGATTCGGCCGTCCTGATTAGTCATCTGCCTCAGATGACATGCCGCTCTCGTTATCTTCAACGTACCGCCATAACTTCATATTGTCACAACTGGTAGACTTGACGATAGGCCCATCTACTTGCGCTGTTTTCGGGACATCATAACGCCCATTGCCTTTAACATTGGTAACTTCGTATGGTCCGAGGTACTCACTCTCCAGTTTTTTACCTGCCACAAACTGCGTGCGCTTAATAGCGACAAGCTTTCCAACTTGTAACCGTACTCACACTTTCGCTTCGCATCATAGTGTTTCTTGTACGATGCTTGAGCTCGAGGAATTTTCTTCTTAGCGTCATCACGTAATTGTTGCCTCTCGTAGTCAAAATTAGAGACAATTTCTATTCATCTTAGTCCCAAACAGCAACTCAAATGGCGAGTTGAGCTGTGGACATACGCATTAATAATTTTCTGTAAATTTGGCACCCAAGTGTACCACTTTATAGACTCTTCTGCTGAAATTTTTGATATGATTAACAGTATTACCCTGTTTACTCGCTCTATTTGTCCGTTACCGCGAGCGACGCCTGTTGTTGTCAAAACATGCTCAATTGCATTTGATTTCATAAATTCTTCAAATGCATTCGCTGTAAACGCTGATCCTTGGTCACTGATCTGTCGACTTCGTAATCCGAAAACTGTAGACCATTCCCTTATCTTTTTAATTGCTTCTTCGGAGCCTGTTGATTTTGTAGGATATACTCAAACGAATTTGGTAAATCCATCTACCATCGCGAAAATAAACTTGTACTACTTGGACGTTGCATTCATGGGGTCTAGATGGTCAACATGCAATGTGTGGAGCGGTACATCTCCTTTATCAATACAAGCAAGTAGACCCTCCTTTTTACCAAACTTCTTATTATAAATTATGTATTTGATACAATTATCAATCGTTCGACGAATTTTGCCTTCCAGGTGCGGGATGTAGTAGTTCTGCTGAATTCTGTGTAAAGTTTTCTGTATTGCAAAGTGACAATCATTGTGCGATTCGCATATGATTTCTCGTTCCATTGCTTTCGGGATTACGATTAGGTCTACTCCTCCAACAGTTTTGTATAGCAAGCCTGCTTTGCTCTAATAATCAGCACATTTCGTTTATGGCCGTAATCAATGCATCATTCTTTTGAGCTGTTTTTATGCGTGCAGAAATCTCTGACCTAGTTACAACCATGATTTGAGGGTAACGACTAAGACAATCTACGTGTTTCAGTCTTTGACTTGGTCGATGTTCTACCTCATAGTCAAAATCTTGCAGGTGTAGTATCCACTCTGTCGTGGCACGTCTCGTTTGGTTGTGGTTTGTTTAAATGCACTGCAATCAGTGACCAGCTTAAAACGTATACCCAACAGATAATGACGGAATTTCTTCAATGCCAGGTAAGCTGCTTTAACCTCCAGCACGTAACTGTGACGTTGAGACTCAGCATCAGACGTTTTTTTACTCCAAAAAATGACCGGATGAAGCTGCCCTTCAAACCATTGCAGCAATGCAGCACCAAATCCATCCATAGAAGCGTCTGTGTGCACTTCTGTTTGTGCATCTCTATCGTAGATTCTCAAAACTGGCTCCCGACATAACGCATTCTTTAGCTGCAGAAAAGACTTTAACTCTGCTGATTTCATTTGGAAATAAACATCTTTTCGCGTCAGGCTCGTAACCGGTCGTGCAATACTTGCGTAACCTTTGATGAAACGGCGAAAGAACCCAGTAAGACCTAAAAACGACTGTACTGTTTTCACATTCATAGGTACTGGAAACTTCTTAACTGCATTCGTCTTTTCCATGCCTGGCCAAATCTTCCCGTTCTCGATAGTATGGCCCAGGAAGCTGAACACTGTTTGTAAAAAACAACATTTTTGCCACTTTATTCGCAGACCACTCCGTGCAGCTGTGTCGGAAACTTTCGTCATTTTCTGCAGACATTATTTTGGGGTTGAGGCGTAAATGATAAGGTCATCCATATAAGATCTTGAAACACATGACTGACAAACCTGATAAATGCAGCTGGTGAGTTGCACAAACCAAATAGAGCTCGGTTAAATTCAAACAACCCATCTTTAGTTACGGACGCTGTGTACTTTTTGCTAGTCTCCTCAATGGGTACGTGAAAGAACCCATTTTCCAAATCCATGACTGTGAATACTTTGGCACCTTGTAACTTCTCCAACACATCATCGATCAACGGCACTGGGAAACAATCTTTCAGGACCATCTTGTTAAGCATTCTAAAGTCAACGCAGATTCGAAGTCTTCCACCTTTTTTCTTTACCACCACAACTCCACTAGCGATATTGGACGTTGACTTCCGCACTATACCCCGCTCAAGCCATTCCTCAACCTGCTGCTTAACGGCAAGAGCTTCGTTGATCGGTAAACGGCTTGGTGATTGTCGAAATGGCACGATTGAACTCTCCGGAACTATTTTCAGCATGATATCATCTTTGTTATCTATGCCGACTGGTTGATATGTTTCAATCATCTTTTGCACAATAGCTTCGTAATGACGGGGAACGATAATATTGTTAACCTTCTCAACCACATTGTATACATTTAAAAAATTCGGCTTGGTACCATATTCGCTCAACAGTGATGAAAACTGATAGCCACATTGATTTATTGTGACGCAAAATTTCTTCACGAAATCATATCGGAGAATACCATCATACTAAATCTTATCGTCAGCCACAACAACCATTTTTTGCTGTGTTTGTAATGAGTCGACTTCAATGTCAATCATAAACTGCCCTATTGGTATTGTGGTTTTGTTGATGTGCTTTTCAGCATACCTTTTATTGACATTCTTTTGAGCGCTGACTCCTTTATAACTGAGACATCTGCGCCAATGTGACCTCTTTGGTTACACCCAAAACATTTTGTTTCCTACTTGCATTCTCTGCGCTTGTGCTTTGTCGAGCCACAATTAAAACATCTCAATGCTTTGTATTCTTTACTCGTTTTAATCTCCTTTTTAGTTGAGACATCAGCGTTTTTATCACATATTGTATTACTCTTTCTGAATTCTCGCGCATCTTTTCGTAGCATTTTAGTTTTTCTTTAAATTCTTTCAGATACTCTGCGTTATATAAGATCGATTTGTTTATACTCAAATCATCAATGCCATCGATCACGTATTGCATTAGCGCACTGTTTTCAAACTTCCACTCATCAATGTGTGCAACAGAGCGCTATTAGTTTCCGTCTGAAACTCACTGATGAGCGCCATTTTCAGCATTTTTCAAGTTTTGATACCGCGCTCACTCATTATAAACATCTTCGCCAGACCTTTTAACGATCTCTTAGCAAATATTAACTTTTGTAAATCATCCCATCGCATAAGGATAGCCATTTCTTCAAATTCGCTAACCCAAAATTTTCACTGAAAGCGCATCGCTACCACTAAACGGTCTTATTGAGTTTTCAATATCTTGGAAATTCAAAGTAAACCTTGGTTACGTTATATTTACATTTTGTATCGACAATGCATTCTTACCCCTTGTCATAGCTGAGTAATTTTCGCGCTCTTTGTTATGCACTTCACTCTTTACTGATTTTTCGTCAGACTCGCTGTTGTTGTTGTCGCAGTCGCTGCCTTCATCGTTCACTTCGTCGTTGGCGCCAACGTTTTCCTTATCGCTATCCTCTTCTTGTTCGTCTTCGTTAACGTAATCAACTAACAACTGTTCTTTCATCAAATTTTGAAGTATATACTCTGGTAAATTGTCCGCAAATTGTGCTGCAAATGTAATACATTGCATATTACAACCAGGTTATTCTGTGATAGGTTTTCTGTAATATATGCAATTTTATCGGCATACCACTGGTCATCTTTACTATATGTAAAGCCAGCAAATTCACGCAAGCGTTTTCTATTTTCGCGGTCGCCATCCGCTTCGAAAATAAGTTTGTGTAGTAACACAATATTCTTCTTCTTTTGGTTTTTAATGCATCGCGAATTCTTTTGTATTCCACTCAGTGATGCCATTTTAGCCTTTTTCCGGACAGATCTGTCCTTTTTTTAACTGACCTATCCGGAGAAAAAAGTCAAACATCCCCTATCCGGAAATCTATCCTTTTTTAGTTTTAATGTATTATTTAATTTTTTTTTTTCAAATTCTGTGAATATGCTAAAATTACGCAAATAATAGAAATAGTCGACATGTATTGGGTTGTGCTCATCACTAATACCATAACTTAACATTGTGGCTGATCACATGACCGAAAACGGCACATGACCAGAACATAACATAAACAAACAAACATGCCGAAAGAAATATATAAACAAAAATTTCGCGAGTCCTGGCTAAATCAGCCTGATTTAAAAAGTTGGGTGAGCCGCGATCCAAAAGATAACAATAAGGTTTACTGCAAGTTTTGTAAGTTGGGATTAACTCTAAAATTGATCAAATACGTGCGCACATGGCCACAAAAAAACATATGGTTAATGCCCAGCCATTCACACAGCCAAATAAGTTATCGTTCCCACCTAAACCAAGGAACGAAACTGCTGTCCAGGATGCGTCGTTAGCAATGTTCATTGCCCAGAATGCTGCGATTGAACCAGTCGCCCATTTAAGTGACTTGTGCAAACAAAAATTTGGCGCATCGCAATTGCAATTGCGCCGGACGAAATGCACACAGTTATTAAAAACGTGTTAGCCGAACATTTTAAAGAAGATCTTCGGAAAGATATTGGTGATGCAAAATACAGTCTGCTAATCGATGAGACGACGTAAGCATTACAAAGATTATTGGTAGAACGCACTTATTATATTATAGGTAGGTTACACTTATGAGGTTCCAGATAAATATCTCAACATGATTGGCACTAGTGCCTCCTACAGTAGTGCCTTAAAAGAAGAGGATTATGACCTCATTTAATATAAACAAATAAATTTATAACTTTAAAATTAATAAAAATAAAAATAATAGGGCAAAAAATGTTGTCCTGTTTTTTGCCCTTTCTTAAATATTTTTTTCCCTTTTTTCCCGCTTTTTTGGGGTTGGTCTGTCTTGTTTTTGTGATAGGTTGATGGCATCACTGATTCCACTAGTCGCGTCATACTGGCGTCGTTTTTATTTTTTACACAAATGCGTATATACTTTTTTCTCTTGTTTTACGACGCGATCACTTATATTCGTTCAACGGTTGAGCCCCCAAATGTAAAAGGACATTTAATAAATAATAATGATGATAATGTTTTCTTTTATTAAATGATAAAATAATAGTAATAATAATAATAAATTTAAACCGACTTTAAATCAACTGAGACAACCCTTGCTATCAACTTTTACACGCGACTGACTGACTGCTCTCTTCTGCTTTTCGCTGTCTGCTGCTTCTTCATCTTCCTGTAGTCAGCGGGATGCCAACCGGACTATCTCGGCACAGCTGATAGGGCTACTCCATTCTACATATATATACAGCAACCAGGAAACTTTGTTAATGTAGATAACGCAAGAATGGTACTGAGGCTTCAAAAGGCAATATGCGGCCTTCAGCAGTCTGGACGTCAATGGAACATAAAACTTGATGAAGTCCTTAAACGCATCGGATTTTTGGCATGTAAAAACGAACCGTGCTTATACAAAATGAACAAAAACAACAGATTAGTATTGATTGCAGTTTACGTTGATGTTTTAATAATCGCAAGCAAGTATAATCCAGAATTATTAGAAGTAAAAGCACGCATCGCTGATGAATTTGATGTTGTATCAGAATTTCAGGTGAAACGTAACGAACAATGTCGTAAAGCAGACATAAACATGTATCAGTCGATAATTGGTAAACTGATGTACCTTGCGATTACGACAAGACCCGACATTATGCATTCTGTGTCAAAGTTCTTCGTTACTTAGTATACAGTATAGACCTAAAGTTGACGTATACTGTAGGAAGTAACACAGTAGAAGGATATGTCGACGCAGATTGGGGAACGACCTCATTGATCGAAAATCGTATACAGGCGCTGTATTCTTCTATGGTAACTGTGCAATATCATGGGAATCAAAGAAACAAACGACTGTTGCACTTAGTAGTACGGAGGCCGAATACATGGCGGCTTCAAAGGCAGCAAAGGAGGCTATCTATTTGCGACGCTTGCTAAAAAAGATTGGTTTCTGGAAGGATTCTCCGATTACTCTTAACGTAGATAATCAATCAGCTTTAAAACTGACAAGCAACACCGTTTACCACAATCGCACACAACACATTGACGTGCGATGTCACCAGATACGTGAGGCAGTGAAGAACGAAGAAGTCGAACTGAAGTACTGTCCTACAGCATAGATGACAGCTGATGTCTTCACGAAGAACTTCCCTAAGACGAAGCACAGAATATTTGTTGGTCAAATTAATCTCATTTATTTTAAATGGGCACAAACTTTGAGGAGGAGTGTTGAAGTTACATGGTCACCTTATACAATGTATATGCTCCTTTGTTATCTCACTCTTCTAGTGCCTTAAGTTTAGCAACATTTATGTTTTTCTGTTCCTTATATTCTTCTTATTCGTAATAATATATCGACTGACATGTATGAATTCGCATTCGCATGTTTTTATGTTTGTACTAATCCATAAGCAACCTCAGTTCTAAAGGGCCGATGACACAGCACGCTTTGTGGCTTCGCAAGCTTTTCACGCTTGGGCTTCAATAGTTGATATGTATGAAATCGTATGAAGCAAACAACATAGATTTTCTTAGAAAGCTTGAGAGGCCGAAAGTTGGTCAGTTTTGAACTATTGGGGCTTTCCAGTATTGAGAAAGGGTGAAAGGGTGATTCCTGAACCGAAAACAGCTGTTTTCGAACCAAAATATTGTATAACTGTTTGGTGTTGTAGTGAATTACAAATACCTGTTTTTGTGAATGGCAAACAGCAATGTCACGGTTTTTTTGAAAGTGGAGTGCAAAACTATATGACATGGATGAAAAACTTATTGAAGAGGTAAAAAAAAACATAAGTCGATGATCATTGCGGTATTCATTTATTTTCTTTTATTAAATGAGTAACAATATCAAAGCAAAACAATTTTGTTTTATTTTACAACAGCTGTTTTTCGTTAACGTTGAAAAGCGTGAAAAGCTTGTGTCGGAACCGTCGACAACCAATGAAAAGCGTATAAAGCCGAAGCGTCCAAGGCTTGCTGTGTCGTTGGTCCTTTAGAATTGAAACAAAAAATTAAAGAAAATCATAAATGCACTACATTATCTTACTCTTCAAACATCTTCCTTGAAGATGCCACCATCAAGGTCACATGAAGCTTCTTCCAATTTTTTTTCTTACTCCAATTTTTTTTTCTTGTTTGCTAGTTCTTATCCACCGGCACCAACGATATTATTATCTATATTTTCATTATTTGTTTTACGCTTAAAGGTTTCTTTCTTCTCAAGATTTTTAGGCAATGGTTTGCCATCAGTATCATTGACATCCTTAACATTGTGAACTTCCATCTCCTCCTCATCATCAACATCATCATCACGTTTTTGTAAATTGGGTATATCATTATTAACAAATTTTAATTTATAAATGCCATATTTTTTTAATTATTTGTGACAGTCATAAACACTCGTTGGCGCACCATCTCCATAAGTCCGAGAGTTTTCTTGGTACAGAGTGTCGATAATGCACCATATGAGTGAAAGTCTTTTTTGTAGGCTCGTTCGTTTACTAAAATTAATTTAAATAATTCGTCGACTTCTTTTCCAGTTGTTTTAACATTAATCGATTTGGCCAATTCTGTAATGTGGTCATATATTGGTTTTTCAACATCCGCTAGAATCGATTGAAATACAAATTATCAATTTGTAAGCATGAATACGATGATAGACGCGTGTTTGATTTAGGATACCCTGAGTGGCTAGTGTTTTGACCAATTGCTAAATGCCAGACCATTGTGATTTAAATAGTTCTGTGAAAACTATAAAATTCAATGTTGCAGATCGTTTATTGATATATTCTTTAAGATCATTTAAGATCAGAAATATGAAGCATTTGGTTAATAAATAATTTGCTATTTCATGATCTTTTATTAAAATAGGCGTACGCACAAGTTGACGTATTATTGAGCACATTTCTCTTTGGTTCCATACGACCAATTCATCATCTTGATGATTTTTGCTGCTGCTCATATAGTAGTAAGTCTTACTAATCACTTTGTTATGGAGTTTTTCGGTCTTTTGTTGTAATGGTTCGTCTTTGTTCTTCGGTTAAATCATTCACATCAATTGAATCAACCTCATCGTCAGCCATTGATCCAGCACCATTTGCCATTAATGCTTGTGACAAATCATTGCGTAAAACTTTAATATCGGTAATAGTTCACCATCATCATCAACACTTTCTTCAATTTCATCAGCATCTTTTTCCTCATCATCTTCAGAATCTTCATCAGATTTTTGGTTTTCATTATCATTGTCAGAACCTTCAGCATTGTCACTTTCATCATCAGAATCTTCATCATTCTGATTATTGATAATGTAATTACACACCATTCCAATAAGATCTCTTAATAATTTCTTTTTATACTCTTCACGGAAGTGAATAGTATTATAAGTTTGTCATGAAGTTTGTAACACACAGAAGGAGACATCGCAGACCACATAAAGTATATAAATTTGTGATCAGCTCGATGAGACGAGTTGATTTAGCCATGTCCGTCTGTCCGTCTGCCTGTCTGTATGTTTGCAAACTAGTCCCTCAGTTTATTAACTAGAGAGTTGAAATTTTGCACATAGGTTTCTTTTTACCATACGCTGCACATTTGTCGATCAGCCGAATCGGACCACTAGGGGGGTACGCCCTTTAAATTAATGTTCTTATTAAAAAAAGTTTTTTGTTTTTTAACATATCGAACTGAAATTTGGACCCTATAAATTTCTGATCTATATCCATCAACCGTGTAAATTTCATGCTCCTATATTTACCAGGAGGGGTACCACCCATACAAACCCCCCCTTTAAATTTATGTTCTTATTGAATTTTTTTTTTGTTTTTTAACATATCGAACTGAAATTTGAACAATATAGGTTTTTGATTTATATCCATCGACCGTGTAAATTTTTTGATCCTAGGATTACCAGGAGGTGTTCCTCCCATACATACCCAAATTAAATGAGAAACTTATAAAGAATAAAAGTACAATAAAATTGCCACACAAACTGATGTGATGCTAAGAAAGGAAGGTTGGATGCAATTCGGATTTGTCTTGGTTTTTACGTTTATTTTAAAGATCACAATATCTGCGTAGAATAATAAAAAGTGTTAGAAGAACAGAACAATAATTTCAAAGTGAAAGGTGTAGTAGGTTTTTATCCAGTGGAAATTCGTTTCGAATTCTATTATAAGCTGTATAATCCTTACGGGCTATGCATGACGGTGCGTGGTATTTCTTAAAATGTCTGTGAACTGTTTAATTTCAGTTTCAGTAAAGCGTCCACTACTATCAATTGAAGGGCAAATCACAATTTGACCGGAAACTCCTTGAATATCTTCAGGGCCATTCATCAGCTCGTTTTCAAGCAACTTGAAAATTTGTTGCAATAGTATCTGTTTAAAATTTTGCATCAGGGCTGTGAGGCATGCAATCAAATGAGGGCTACCGCAAGCGCGAACACAATGTTTCACCAAATAATCCAAATATTTCTTTTGTATATGATAGAATATATAAAAATAATAGCCCTCGATAAATATTCACCATGTCTTTATCTTTTATTTGGTGCAAGAATTCATTCACTTTGCCAATTGATAATTCCATTACAGCGTCGTCATCCGTTTTCATATCATTTAAAAATTTAAATAATGATTTATTGATTTCAATTTTATTATCTGATTGACCGGGAGTTTCTTTCTTTTTTTGTCAAAAGTTTGTGAGACCGAAACAGCAATTGCTTTGGCCAATTTTTGTATTTTTGGCTACACGAAGTGCTCATTTGAGTTTTCTTCCAACAGCATCATCTTTCCCATCATCAGGATTGCGTTTTTTACCGCCTTTCTTTTTATTGCCTTAGTGGGCAAAAGTTCTTTTTCTTCTTCTGCCATGCCAACGCGCAAATTAGAAGGCTATCATTGGCTATGCCAAAGATGAAATACTCTTCACGCTTCTTCCTTTCTTAGCATCACTAAATTCTCTTTTTCCTAAATTTCAGGAAAATGATAATACAAAATACAAATCGCTTGGCAACCATATCCGATGGTAGAGCGACCATCCATTGCGGACTCTGCAAATAAGGAATAATAATTAAAAATATTCAAAATATTCTTTATTTAATTTAAACATTTATGAAAATAAAGAATACATACGAGTTTGACCGGCCGTCAATCGGGAAATACATATTGTATTAATACTAAATTAAAAATTACAAAAATTATAGAATTACATAAACATTAATTAAATTAATTTACAATTAGTAAAATTAATTCAAAATTAAATTCCTATACCCTAAAGCACCAGTGATAAACAAAGTCAATTTTTTTCATCCTCCATGACCTCTTCCGTTTAATACTCGTAAAACAACGGTTTCTTCTTAATTTAAGTTAAATTCTTCAAAATATCTGTACCGAATTCTTTTCAGTGCTGGGCATTTACCTATGAAGTGGACGATATTTTCAGCTTCATTGAGATTACAGAGGGTGCAATTCATATTTCTGTGTCCATTAAGGTATCCACATAATAGTGTGTGTCTCTAAATTGCTATTTAAATAACTTCTCTCAGTAACTAGATTTATATTTATATATACGCTTACTTCGACTTTCTCTGTTCCACATTTTTTCTCTATTTATGTTTTTTTCGTAAACTATTACCAACACTATTCGCTATCCATGTGTCTCTATTAGCTGTTATTGTTTCCGACCTGGCATTTATGTATATTGCTAAAAAGGTCTTGTACTTTATCAAACCAGAATAGCTGCCGTTCTACTACTACTTTCCTAGATAATTTATACGGTAGCCTATTGTCTGTATATTCAAATAATGTTTTGTATACGTATGTCAAGAAGAGATCCAACTATATTCAGTTGGATGGTGTGTTACTGAGTAGATGCAATAGTCTCTTGAAAAAATAGGGTTGCAACTTATCCCAACCCCAATACTTGAACAGCATAACTTTGTAAGGAACAAATAATAATGAAATGGGCCTTATCTATCTAAAAATATGTTTACATGTGTCATGAAAGTGACTTTATATGGTGCTAGGTTAATATCATGGATAACTCGAGTGCTTTAACGACTAGTAAGCAATACTTACTTAGTGGCTTCTTGAGAATGTAACGTCGCTTTTTATGACTTGGCTCATCGAAGCTTTTATATACCACTCAGCACCGAATCTACGACTTTTTCGAACTGCCGCCCAGAGCTGGTTCCCAGGTTTTTATCGAATGTGAAGATTTTTCTTGGCTTTGTTGTTGTTGTTGTTGTAACTGCAAGGAGGCTGCAGCATGTACAGCCTCGCGGCAGGGGTGATTGGTCCTTGGCCGACTGATGTCGGGTGATTCCGGGACGAAGACCCTTACCACTCAGGGGAATCTCTTGGTTTTGTTGATAGTGCTGCTTCATCTTCGGAACTAGTCATTTTTGGGGAGCCTTTTTTTCTTAAAAAAGGTTATTTACTGTTGCAGAATTGCCATTTGCATAAAATATAAGGTGACTTGCCCATCAGAATAAGTTATTTTTGAATTACTTTGCATATCTTGATTTTTAATAAGGTATTTAATCAGTATTATAAATGTAATTAGTATCTTCATATACATATTTTCCGAAAAATACGATATCCGAGCAAAACTTGGTCGCTTGGTACACAAATGTTGGTTTGGATCATAGAATATTTCATGGATATTGTTATTCGATGTTTGCATATACTACATACATACGATAACTCGTATTTTCATTTTTCACTAACATTCAAGAATTTTTTACTTACATGCTATAAACCTTGTAATGCAATTATGCTGAGCATTTGACAGAAAACTTCTAAAAGATGCTACAATGTTTTTCAACAAGTAATGAGATCCTCTGATGGATTTTTTTTTAAATTATCCTTATATGTTATATTAATCATTCAAGAGATAATTTTTTTTGTAATTAATTGTTTAATTCATAATTCCCTGAAGCCTTCTCAATTGGAAAACTTCGATGTTGATTATTCAGTTTCTATACGTAATGTCAATTATAAATTATAGCATACTTACACCGCTGGCAGCTTTTAAAATGTTCTACCCATTTGTAAACGTTCGAACGATTCAAACAATTATTCCCGAACAGCTGATGAAATACAAAGTGCAAGGATGCCAACTTGACGCACCGAAACTATTGTATTGATTCGTTTCCGAGCTACATCGATTTGTCTCATTACTTATTGAATGATCCTCGTACAATTCAGTTGGTTGATAGATATATCGACACTTAATTGTTCAAATTTAAAATCAAAATAGTTTGTACTTATACATTTTAATATTTTATTTAAAGTAATTCATAGTTCAAGTTAACAAAGCATATCATAATATTTGTAAATGCAAAAGCAAGGTAAAAAAATGGTTTAAAAAAAAATTAAATGAAACATAATAATAATATTGATAATATGAGTAGTTAGAAGTAAAGTAAGGTAAACAAAAAAATGGCTTAAAAAAAAATTAAATGAAACATAATAATATATAAGGTTTTTTTTTTTGGATTTTACAATCCATGAAGTGCATCATCTTCCTGTTTTATGGTAAAATCATCGGCGGCAAAAGTAGCTGCTGTTTCCATTGGTTCAGTGTTGAACAGACTCGAGAGGAATCCGTCGGGAAGACCACTAGTGGATTGCATTAGGCTATGAAAAACATTGTCAGGGACATAACTGCGCTTTATTGGTGACTTGGCAAATGGTACTCTTAGCGCTTGATCCACTTGTGGTTCACGTGGTATAGCAGAGCCAGAAGGACTTGCTACACTGGAAATAATGGGAATTTTTTCCATATTGCTTGTTGAGCTCATTTTAGAGACCGGTCCAGTGTTATTTTGGTTGCATGTTGGGTAGCGTGATCGTGTACCTGAGAGTACCCTGGTCCGATCAGGACCAACACGTCGTTTGCCGTTAGTGTTACTTAATATCATGGAGTTTGTAAATTGCATACGGTGGGGACTGGGTTTGGATGCACCAGAGATATAAGCATTTTGTGATATACCGCAAACCGAAAACCGACGCGCCATTCTACGAGCGGCGATAGAGCCACTACTCCGAGCTGCATTTGGATCGAGTTGGATTGCTTTAGTACGACCCAATGCAGTGACTATTTGAGTGCCTGATGTACGTGCACTTGTTTGGCCTGCAGTAGGAGGACTATTAGTTTTATTTGCAAAATTATTGGCAATTTGCCGTTTTCTTGCTGCTGCCGTCTGTGAACTGCTAGGACCATAAATATCGGGTGAATTAATTGCCTTTGAATTAGGAGAACCACTTAATAAATTTGCTTGTAGTACGGCAAACGTATTTTGACGATTTATATTCGAGAAAACAGCAGAATTTGTATTTTGATTTGGACTAGTGTTGGGTGTTACTGCCTTAGAGTTTAAATTTGATATGGGCAAAAACCGAGAAGCACAGCGTTTGGCAACGGCATGTCCAGTCGAGTTTGTTGTGGTGTTGCTTGTTTCAACTCTGGCATCACTCCCCCTTATGACGCGTTGTATGATGTTACGCGGCAAACCCAACTCATCACGTGATTGATGTACCATAGGTTCTTTGGCAATTGTAGTAGTAGTGGTGGTTGTACTGACCTTATCAATTGAATTTAAATTGCTGTGTTCAGATGAATTCGAATTGACTGGTATTGAGCGTTGTTGTTGTTGGTGCTGCTTGGAATTAGGTACTTTTTGTACTTCTGGGGTACGTTTTGAAGCACTTACAAGAGAGACTATTTCATGCATCAAACGTAATTCTTGGGTACTGATGTTTTCAAGGCCCGATGGTGTATTGATGTTGAAATGTTGAATTTCTCCAGAATTTGGGAAATCGGTGGCATCATCAAACACTTCCATAAGCGATTGAAAAACTTTTCTCTTAAAATGCATTTTTTGCCGAGGATTCATTTCTTTTATCTGTGGACGGATACTTTCGAGAAAATCATCATCAGTAAATTCATTGTGTTCGGGACCGCACTGAGTACTACGATGTAGAAAAAATTTTACGGACTTGCCAACTGGCAACTGTTTAACTGGGGGCTTTGGTGCTGGATACAAAACAATAGGATTTTTTAATATGGTCGAATTGTTCTCTCGTGAAATATAAACAGGGGTATTTTCAGTAATTGCATTATTTGGTTTTATGCGTTCTTCAGACATCAACATAATTGAATTTGCCATTGGTATTGGTGTAACAAATTCATCATCATTAGCAACTTTTTGTTGTTGTTCTAGAACAGTTTGATTCTGCTGTTGTTGTTGTTGTGTAGCTTGTTGTAGTACTACAATTTGTTGCTCTTGTTGTTGTTGTTGTACAGCTTGATGTTGCTGCTGTTTTTGTTGTGGTTGTTGTAGTTGAGCCAATAATTGTTGTGGCTCTTGTTTTTGTAGCTCTTGTTGCTGTTGTTTTTGTAGCTCTTGTCGCTGTTGCTGTTGTTGCTCCTGTTGTTTTTTTATTAGTTGTTCCTGTTGCTCTTTTTGTTGTCTCAATTGCTCTTTTTGTTGTTTTAAATGCTCTTCATGCTGTTGTTTCAGCTCCTCTTCTTGTTTTTTGTGCAATTCTTCTTCATATTGTTCTTGCAGTTTCAGTTGCTTCTGTTGTTGTTGTACTTGTTGCTTTATTTGATATCGATGCTGCCGACGCTGACGCGTTGGTCTGACTAGCTCCGGCGAAGACAAATCACTCTTCAACTTTGACAACCTATTGGGTCTTGCTTTAGGAACAGTCGATGATGTGGATGTCGTGGAAGCCGCAATCGATTTGCGATTAATTCGTTGACGTGTTACACGACCTGCTGGCTTAAAAATTAGTGTGTCTTGGACACCATGCAATTGTTGTTTTTGCTTATTATCTTGAGTTTTCTTTGGTCTTCCTCGAAGCGAACGTCTAGTACTAGTACTAGATAAATCATGCAATGGCACATCATCTTTGTTAATTGTTGATTGCTTTGGTGTTCCTCCATCGACTGTGTCCAAAGGATCAATTACCTTCGATATAGTCAAAATACATAAATCGTCTGATTTTTGTTTTATATAAAATGTCGGCCTTTCTCCAACATGATCTGGTGATTGTGTATCGACATCTTCCATTTCTCCGGTCTCTGGTAATTCTTCTTGCTTGTGCTGCTGTTCCTGGGTTTGCTCGGTTAGCAGTGGTATCCCTTCGTTTTCATTCAAAGTTACGTTTATAATACTTTGCGAATCATTAAAACCAAATTCTTCATCTAGATAACTTTCAGTATATTTAAATCCCTCCCCATATACTTCCATTACACTTTCATCAAGATGTTCCTTATCAGCAGTTGTATTAAATGAAGTGTTATTATCACTCAATTCCTCCAGTTCATCTTCTGAGTTACACATATATGGTATTAGAAACTTAAGTGATTCGCTCAAATGGAATTTTTTCATCTTTGGATTCGTGTTCCTTTTCGACGGTTCAATACAGCAACGTTTAAATTCTTCACGGATTTGTCGCCAACGACGCTTACAACTGTCCACTAAAATTTGCAATGGAAAGAAAGTAATGTAAATTGGTTAAAGTGAAATTAAGTTACTTGATTAAGAAAAAAATAACAATAATTATAATAAAAAATTCTGAATTCATATTTTTAGGGAATATTTTTAACAAGTACAAGCCCATTTTTGTCCTACTTTACACTGTTTTTCAACAAACTCATTGCAATTTGTTGTTGTCAATTCAGACAACGAAATACTCTTGTGACATTGGAGTTTGAAGAATCAATTGGGTACCGTGTCAGTCGGTTGCCAGTGTATAAATTGATGAAATTAGGTGTTATCGCTCGCAAGCATAACTGCCAATCTAACAAGCGAAATAGACAAAATAATTGAATTAACTGTAAAAATTGCAATAAATAATATATTAATCGTACTTTTATTTTCTGTTTAAATTAAATTTGTAAAACATTTCACTTTTTCCATATAACGCTAATCTTTCATGCAATTTGCTCAACTCAAACGTCGCACAATTTGACGCAAATGTTCAATTATTTTTATTTGCAGCGGTTGTTTATGCAGTTTAAACAATCTCGTGAAGACCCCAAATAATACTACATATTACATACTTGGTAGACAAGAGTACAAGGCAATAAGGTTTATTGAGATGGGCCTCGACTATGGAATGTCCTACAAAATCATTTCACAAGCTTAATAACAGAACAAAAATCAAACAGGACAGTAATATATTTATAGTCTTGATAAAATTCGTATGGTATATTAAATATTTCTGTATAACAAGACAGAAGGGCAGCTTTGAAAATTAATTACCCAAATTTCGCTATATACATTTTATATAGCCTCTATATCAGGGCTGTTCAACCCGCGAACCAAGTGATGCTGAATGCGTTTCAAGTGACAGAAATTTCTATGGCTCGTTGCTCTGCTGCCCACGGAACCAAAGAGGTTGGGCAGACCTGCTCTATATAGTCTTATACATAGTAAAAAGTACCTACTATGAAATATTGTGTTAACCATTTGATGTCATAAACATGTATTGTAGTATACAACATATTCAAATTTTTGAACCATTCAATTATTGGAATTGACTGTCATATTAAGTTAAGTATAAATCTTCAAAAATTATGAAACTCACCACATATTTCCTGGAACCTCTTAAAAATTGTGTTGTATTTAAACCCTTTTGAGTTAAACTAAGGCGCTAGGTAAAAAATCAACACAGAACACCAATTCAGTAGATTCACCGGAGACATGCATACTTTTTACCCCTAATTTTTTTTGTATTTACCATATGACCACGGTAAACCTTAATTAATTGCGCTTGTTATTATCGATTTGTGGAGTTTCGTTTCAATACAAAATGCAATTTTAATGTAAAAGGAAATTGGTATTTAAAGATCCGATAAGGTTTGTTAATGCACTTATTGGAGAGATCAGTTTTTATGTTTCATGAATCGCCATAAAAATAACTAAGGATATGTTTACACCAAATGACAATTGTCATTCAAATTATTTGAATGATAGAGTGGAAGGCATAAGGTGAACGGTTATCAATCACCATTTTTCTATTATAATGACAACTTGTTGCTTAATGTAAACCTATCAGACTTTATTTTTATGGGGTTCAAACCGAGGCCCGCGTGATCTCAGCTCACTGCCTACGGAACCAAAAAGGTTGGACAGCCCTGGTGTAAACATACCCTTACCATTGAGAGAGATACTAGGTAATATACTTCATTTTGGATGGTTTGAAATATTGTATACATAAAGAAACAATCAATTCTAAGGTGAATTTTGTATGCGTCTTGTTTTTCCAATAATCGGAGAACTGAATGTATTTCTAATGTCTGTAACAGATTTTACTAGATAGGTCAAAAACTGAGAGTCATTTGTATAATCAGATGGGCTGATGGACAATATTGTTCCCAGTTCAAACTATGTGAAAAATACGTACATATGTATATTCTTCAATGGTTAAATCTTTAGCATTTATTTATCTAATTCAATATTAAGGGGTCGTTTACATATTACGTAAGCACAATTAGGGGTTGGTGGGTTCAACTTCTTCTTCTAAAATCTTTGAAAATTTAAATTCTATTTTCTCTTTATAGACAAACATATACATACATGTGTATTTCGATCATATTATAATGATCAAAATTAGAAGGTTGTTATATCCAAAACCTTTTACTGAGACTCCAAAATATGTTTCTTTCATTTATGGATTTTAAATAAACTTATTTGTTTAATTGGAAATAATGTCACAACTCATATGAATAACATTTTGAATTTTTGCAAACATTTGTGACGTCATGCTCAGCAGATTGATGATGGTATGGGAGTTGTTTATCTTCAATTTTATTTGAGTTGGCAGGTCAACTGCATAATCCAATTATCGGACAGAAATTATAAGGAAAAATATACATATATAAAAATATACATATATAAAAATATATATATGTACATATATAAAAATGTATATATCCATATATACAAACAAATTTACCTCTTATTCATCAAATGCAATCAATAATAAATTTATTACAATACAAAAACTTATGTAAATTAAATAAGAATATTTATTTTTTGGATTTTCACTTTTTTAACTAAATTTGCAATAAGCAAGCAAGCAGATTTCTTTGCAAATTGACATGAAAACAAAAAAAAAAAATCATATACACTTTACAACACTCACCGGTATCTTGGCATTCTCGAGCAACACTCTCCCAGCATGACTCTTTGGCCATCCTTTCCTTGTACAGCGAATGATCTTGATCATAAAGCGCTGGATATTTCTCCACCGCCTGGCATAGTGCTGCATTCTTAACGTGTGCATCCTTGACCGCGTCATTTATCACACTATTTACCATGGACTTCATCGTTACTTTATTTCAATTTAATTATAGATTATTCCCATATTATTCAAGCACTTTGTTTGTTTTATTGAAATTAAATGAAATTTATAACGAGAGCAAACAACACGAACACTTCAGCGAACGAATGAATGTTGATTAGTATAGCTAGCAGACGCGCACGCCGCCGACTAAACATGTGTATGTGTAGCTGACCAAGGGTTGCAGCTTGGCGTAGTATATGGCAAAATTAGTATGAAACAAACAGAGTTGCTGTTTGTTTGCTTTTTTGTCGATTTTGTATGCGTCAAAATCACGCTCATTGCCAGATTCAATGAAATTTTGACAGCTGGCAATGCTGACTAGAATAAAAACGTTCATGTCATTTTATGAATGAATATTCTTGTACGTTTGTATTTTTTATTGTTGTTTGCTTTTTCCGTTTTGCTTTGATGTTTCACTACTATATAGACACACATTGTCATTAGTAATCGCTAATTAATATGTATATTTTCTTAATAATTGGTCACATACTTTTGAATGTATGTACATATGTATTTGGCATAAGTTATAATGATTTTATTTTAGATATTATATTTTATTTACGTTTCTTAAAATTATAATAGTTTTGAACTAATTTCTTGAGATTAATCCAGGATTTTTGTAAACAAAGCAAAAATTCATCATACAAAATTTGATTGAGAAATTGAGACAAGGCCATAGCCACTATTTTGTTCAGATATTTATTACTCTAATAAACCACACTAGACACACCGTATCAGAACAGATTGTAAGGTGTAATAGGCTGCTAGATTTAAGATTTTAAGATCTTTAACAAAAGTTTTTCATCTAATAAGATTTTGGAACTGTAGCATATATTTGGGTCCATGTTGTGATTCAACTTCACACCAAAGTTTACCTCGAAACCTCATAATATATCTACATTCCGATCAGCTTAACAAGATATATCAATCTGGGCATATTTGGACATATCTGTTCGTTAGGACATCTGATTATTGGAAACTAATCTTCATTTTTGGCCTGTGTCTTTTTCGTTATAACCTATTAGTGTGTCTGAATATTGAATATGTGGACATACTTATATATAAAAAAAATTGGTTAGTCGGGGAAGTATAACATACTATATAAAACAAACAAATTAGTTTATAAAAGTTAATTCATCAGTACATTATGCCATGTTTCTTGTTTCCTACAGTTTGCGATGTATAGTATTACGTGATATATACAAATTTTGTTGAATTGATCCAATTGCATGAGTTCATATAAAAGACATAGGACATCAAATAAAATTATTTATTTAAATTTTATACATAATTTGTATACTCTTCATACAAGTTCTTATCAGTTTAATGCATTGAGAAACGTTCATAAATTTGAAATATGAGAAAAAGAATCGATCAAATAGTGTCTATTTGTTTATGCTCTTCGAGATAAGGATTTACGACTTGTGTACACAGATTGTTTTAAATAATTAAAATCACTGGACGGCATAAAAATCTGCTTACAATACTATTTTTACTACAAGTACCGGACTTATGTATATTATTAGATATTAGATTTTAACTCTTGACTTATCCTCTGGGTGCATGAAGAGTATTACATCTTTGGTATAGCACCGTTGGGCAAAAATTTAGTGTAATATTTTGAGTGAAAAAATAAAAATTGTAACGTTTTTCGGACTCTGTGTCTCATGAACCGCACTACGTAGACACTTCAAATTTTCACAGAATGTGTATTTCTATTGGCATATCCCCAACAAATAACAAAATTTTTTCCACCGGAAAAGTCTCAATAAATAGATTACAATTACACAACAACAACATGCAGCTTGTGAGTTATAAAAATGTTTATAACAACAACTTGCAAGCAACCGGCTTGTGTGTTGTACAAAAACAATAAGAATGTACGAAGAAAAGAGAAACACACAGAAGATCGCAGTTGATCTCTCTCTGCCTGTTTTTAAGAAGTTTCACTTCTATCACGTGTACAACGGCACACGTGCAATTTTAATGGTTCCGTACCCAAAGGGTGCTAGCGGGACCCTATTACTAAGCTTCACTCCCGTGAAGAGTATAAAAATTAAAGGGGTCCCCATACAAGAAACGTGTACTCCAATATGCACTGCGCACAGTTTTAGAAGCCTTGTGATTTATTTTGTCTTATACTTTTGTTTTTGTAGTATACTTTTAGGCTTTATGAATATTTCAGTTTTACTTTTCATAATTTTCACATTTCCCGATCTCAATGCAGTATGAATACTGATTCTACTCTAAACATGAGCTTTTTGTCCATTTCATAATAAATGCATATTCATTAAGTTTGGAATTGCTTGAGCACTGAGTTATTGAATACATAATTCATTTTTGCGGCAAAAAATCTTGTACGATGGTACTGAACCCTCCGTGTGCGAGTCCGACTCACTCTTGGCTGACTTTTTTTATTTTTAAACTTAAAATGTAATGCAATTTTGTGTTTTACAGAAATTTATTGTGTACTTTTTTTTTGTATTAATTATATTACTCAATATATGGCAATTAGAAACCAGAAAGAAGGCTATCTTTGGCTATGTCAAAGATGTAATACTCTTCATGCTCCTCCGGGTTGCATCCAACCTTCCTTTCTTAGCATATCTAAATTCTCTTTTTTCTAATAAGAACATTAATTTACATGTGGTTTTGTATGGGAGGTACCCCTCCTGGTAGCCCTAGGAACATGAAATTTACATGGTTCAGTTCGATACGTCAAAAAACAAAAAACTTTTTCTAATAAGAACATTAACATAAGAGTTGGTTTGTATAGGAGGTACCCCCCTAGTGCACCGATTCGGCTGATTCTGACAAATGTTCAGCGTTTGGCAAAAAGAAACCTATGTATAGTATATTCCAGCTCTCTAGCTCAAAAACTGAGGGACTAGTTTGCAAACATACAGACAGGCAGACGGACAGACGGACATGGCTAAATCAACTAGTCTCATCGAACTGATCACAAATTTATATACTTTATGTGGTCTACGATGTCTCCTTCTGTGTGTTACAAACTTCATGACAAACTTATAATACTATTCACTCCCGTGAAGAGTATAAATATTGGAAAAAGTAAATCAATTATATATTATAATATGGAATAAAGTAAAGAAATGATGGAGAATGATAATACAAAAAAAATGATGATTGTTAAGTTTTTAGGGTTTTATAGTTTCGTACAATGTGGATCTTTAGATATGGCATGGATAGAGGCATGGTAAAAAATTTAAACAAGACCAGCAAATATAACACACACAATACTCTCTTCTAGAAACTCTTAAATACTGAATTGGGATTTCTTTAAATGTAGTAGAAGTCTAAAATCCAATTGAGCCAAGAAGTAAATTTTTAGGCTATCATAGAATATATTTTAATCATAGATCATAATTTATAATTATAATCTTAGTTCTAATTGATAAAAATAAATAAACGCTCCGGTCTAACAAAGAAAACAATTTTTGTTTTAGAAAATTAACTTTATTTTTTTACATACTCTTCTTCTTGTGTGATACATTCATTCCAAAGAAGAGAAATGGTAAAAAGTTTGTTTGTTAGGACAGTCTCACAATGAATAAGCAAGCAAACCACAACCATCAGGCAACAAAGAAGAATCGACGATAAGTCGGAACACCGAGTATGATAATGTAAATCAGGTCCTTTGATTAACAAAATTACTACTAAAGTACTAAATAAGATTTCGAAAATTTAGAACTTGTATCCCTTTTTTAAAAACGTTTTCACGTTAAAATAATATTATTATTATTATGATTATTTATACATAAATAAATAAATATTATTTGCATATACATACATACATAGGTATATATTATTGTATATTCAATATTACCAAACAAGACAATCGATCGTATATACAACTAAATATAATATTATATTGTATATCATGTTTATTTATACATATTAGATATTGTTCATTTAGAAAAGAAATTTTTCACTGGCAGATCCCATTGGTAGGTGTAGCATCTTCATCTGTTGGCACTGCGGTAGTTATATTGTGATTTAGCGATTCAATGCAATTAGAGAATTGTGGTATATTTGTAGCAGCAGCAAGGATCGTGTCATCATTCGTAGCAGTACAAGTGTTTTGCATTGGTGGTGCTATTTCTTCTGTGGCCATATCATGAGGTAGCACAGAACTCCGTAAGTAATAGCGTGTTTGCTGAAATTTCGATGTTTGCTTTTTCTTGCTGCGTCGCTTGGCAACCAAATCCGATGGCAGAGCATCTGAATGCGCTTCATCATTATCCATTGCAGACTCTGCGAATAATGAAAACATGATAATGAAATGGGCCTAATTTATCTAAAAATATGCTTACATGTTTGGTAAAAGTAACTTTTTATCGTGTCAGGTTAATAATTTATATAGCTCGAGAACTGTAAGAATGAATATGACATACAGTGAAACGGCTCGAAGCTCAAGCAAATGTTTCCAATTATTGGGTTGTTAGAGTGGCCATTTCGTTTTTCAATGGGGCTTCGGTTACACGATAGGACAACATGCTAAATGTATTAATTTTTGATGCAACCTAGCCGCACTGTTTTTCATTGCGGCCCCGTTTCTGGTCTGTTTCAGGGGCAAATGTAATGGAGTCTGGTTCTGTTGACGTTTCTGTCCTTTGGGACATCACGCCATAATAACCAAGATTGACGACGATAAAGCAAGTAAGGCCCGATACACCGAAGCGAAGTTAAATGGGAATCGAACAGAACACAATGTCTTTGTCAGCGTTACTTTATGACTGGTTGTCCACAAATGCACAACATTGCATACGGCGAACTCAAACCGAATCGAACATTTCGATAATTGTATCGTTTTTTATCGTGCAATGTATATCGTATATAGCGTCGAACACATGGTTGATGAATATTTATCAGAAACTTATAGTGTCCAAATTTCAGCTCAATAAGTCAAAAAATAAAAAGCTTTACTAATAAGAACATTAAATGGGGGGTTTGTATGGGAGGTACCGTTCCTGGTATGATCATGAAATTAATATGGTTGATGGATATGGACCAGAAACTTATAGTGTTTAAATTCCAGTTTGATACGTTAAAAATCAAAAAACCTTTTCTTATAAGAACATTAATTTAAATGAGGATTTTTATGGGACGTACCCCCCTAGTGGTCTGATTCGGGTGATTCCGACAAATGATGAGGGCTTGTTTTTCTGCTGCAGCTTGTGGCGATAGAAAATCATCTTCTTGCCGTTGTTTTAATGTATCTTCACATCGCTGTGACTTTGTCATTCTCAACTTTCAGCTTGGAACTCGCAAACAATTCGGCCTTAATGAAGAAGATTGGAAACAGCTATAATGTGTATAAAATATATTATTTTCTTCCTTTTTTTTCCTGTTCGCAAAAAAAATTTCAACCAAAGGAAGGTGATTTACTGAAAAAATCTTTCAACATGTTTTCTCTTTTTTTCAATTGCAACGAAGTAATTCTGCAAAGGAAAATATGTTAAATTCGCAAGATATTCTTATCTAAATGAATGCAGAGACGTTGCTTTAAAACATTTTCAAAAACTTTAGCAAAACAGCACAGTAAGCTAATAGGTCGATAGTTATCTGGTGAGTCCAGTGCGATAATTTATGTTTGTCACGGAATAGTATATTGGCTTTTTCTTGCCGTGTGATGTAAATAAGGCCATTGTATGAGAAACTTGGTATAAATTGATTTCTGTTTCTGGTTAATTTAGTTATTTTCCAGAATTGGTTCGAGTGATTATCTAGGCTAACTTGTTGTTCCAAGTGAAGTTCTTGAGAGCAGATATTTGAGACCTAATTAAGTGATTAAGATGATTACGCTGTGCTTTGCAGATAAGTTGCCTCGTTCTTAACCATTGCCTGTTGACAGTATTTCTCATTTGGTTAAGACAGTTATATAGCTATGTAATTTATTACAGATTCAATTGCTTGGCTTATTTGGAACTACACTATTCAAGTGCAGCGGTTACTTTCATGGAGAGTAAAGAGACGTTATTATGATTGAATTCAGTCGTAGGAGATTTAGAGTGAATCTTTCTTTAAGATTTTCTTAAAGAGTTGCCAATTAATTGGTGTTGAATGCCACCTTGGTAACTATAGGCAGGTGATCTGATGAAAGGTCGTTATGAGTCGTAGGATCTGTTAGCAAGTTTGAAACATTTATAACAAACATGTCCAAAGTAGGGGGTTTAGCTTTATAATTAGCTGGAGTGTAGGATCCTAAGGGTATACTGACGTAAATTTGTTGTTAAACGAGAGGTCGTGAAAAATGTTGACCCAGCAGTGTGTCCTGCTGCATTTCCACAGTCTGTTTTCTACAATTGAGATGACCACCTAGTACCAACATAGACATATTTGCTTGCTAATTGAGGAATGACATTAAACTGTTCACACAAGAGCAATTTCGAAGTTTTTCCATAAGATCTGTTATCAGAGAGAGTTTATTTCCTCAAACGTAAACAGGTCAGTAGATGATTCAACGCCTGGCGATGTTGTTGTGCTAGTGTGCGTGAGTGGTGCTGGTGCTCTTTCTTGAAAGCCGATAAGAGCATTCCTATAATTTATTGGTGACAAATGATTCTGCCTAGCATTGTTGTCTCTACTAGGAGCAGCGCTAGTGTCTGTGTTGTGCTGATTACTGTTTGTGAGTTGAGCTGAGTTGTTTTAGTTTAATTGTCGGTGATCTCTATTGGATTAAAGAAAGGTAAGAAGCTCGGCAAGGATTGGCAGCGTCTATGGAGGGATGAGCACCTTTGTAGTTGGCACAAAGAAATGTACCTGTGTTTATGTACGATAGCGTCGTATGGTGACCGGTGCAGAATGTACAGGAAGTGGTGACGTTCCTACTGTTAGACCCGTGCCCAAAAAGTAACATTGCGTAAGTTTTCTTGGTGATTTGGTTTTATATTCCCAACGAACTTTTGCATAGTTAATGTATTGGTGATCTTTTCGAAGTTTTTGGAGTGTAGTCGATTTATTTGCAAAATATCAATCAAGTCATTTGGGTTCCTTATGAACTTATGAACTGAAGCCAAGAGACGTCGAATGTCGTTTTTTCACGTGCGAACAACTGCTCCAAAGGCATAATTGGATCCACTACGACAACCAAAATCGCAAAAAAATCATGGCGTAAGCATGGTCATTCATTAACTTCAACGGCCAAACCTAATATTCATGACAAGAAGGTAATGTTGTGCATCTGGTGGGATTAGCTCGGAGTGATCTACTATGAGCTGCTCCAGCCTAAGGAGACCATCACTGGGGATCGTTACTAAAAACAATTGATGCAATTGAGCAGAGCATTGAAGCTCAAACGTCTCCAATATGCCAAAAGACACGATAAAGTGATTTTGATTCACGACAACGCACAACCATGTGTTGCAAAAGTCGTTAAAGAAACTTTGGAGGCACTAAAATGGGATGTCCTACCCCACCCGCCGCATTCACCAGACATTGCTCCTCCCGACTACCACTTGTTCCGGTCGATGACTCATGGCCTGGACGAACAGCACTTTATTTCTTTCGAAGAAGCCATAATATGGGTCGAGTTTTGGATAGCTTCAAAATACGAGGAATTTTTCCAACGCGGAATCCGTATGCTGCCTGAAAGATGGGAAAAAGTCGTATCTAATGATGGACACTATTATCAATAAAATGTATTGTATTGTAGTTCCTCGGAAGTGGGCAATGTTTCTGGGTAAACGAGTCAGGAGCTTAGTGCTCAAAACCGCCCAGATATACTCGATAAACCCGCAATCCCAGATGTATAACAACCGTGCCCATGGTATGAATGGCACTGAGTGAGTGTGTCTGATAACGGTGGGCTCCAGATGGACCTGTGGACCTTCGGTTTCAATTTTAGCCATGCCAGGGTACAGGAGCCTATGCCTCGGTGAACCTACTCTCCCCTACACTTGTGGGACTCAAATATGAATGAGAACACACAAAATAAAATACAAATAAAACAAAACAGAGGAGGACGAAATGGAGCTCGGGATGAGCTCCCAGGATGAGTTACTGGCTTCAAGCTAGGAACTAGTGGCCGCTGACTGCGGGCAAGCTGTAGCATCAACAGCAGCAGCAACAACTACGTCGGTGGCTATTGGAAATTGCGCCAAACCGACAACATCAACAATGGAGAGCGCCAGCATAGCGTACCTAAGCCAAAGAAGGGCAAGTTGGAAGCGATGGTCAGGAAGAACCTGTAAAAAAAGCCCTCTCCATCTTAGGCAAGATTGCTAAAAATGAGAAGAGTCGGACGGTTTGACCACGCCGACAAAATAAAATACCAGGCCATGGTGGACGAGTACGAGGAGTACATGACCACTCACGTGATACCTGTAAAGGCGACTAAGCGTAATTGATATCAGGATGAGATCATTACAAATGCTAATACTAGAAAGATTAAGGTTGACAAAACAATGGACAAAGAAGGTCCATTAATAAGTGCCAAGAGGCTTTTCAGCGACGATGATCGGGATGAGCTGACGGTGGCAGTCGTTGATGAAGTCACCAACGGCGGTAAGAAGGTGTTGGAGAAGTGGGGGGAGATTGAGCCCAGATTAACAGAGTTGGTGATGGAATACCTCCTCTCTGATCTGTGTTCATCTCTACCAGGATTCGACTCTTCTGTGGCTCTCCGCGGCTGCAGAGTTATCAAATGAGACGATCGTCCGTCTTTGGAGTTCCTGGGCAAATGCATTGCTAAAATAAGCAATGCTTGGGAGGGCTTAAGGCTTAAGCTTATCCTAGCTCTGGACATCCCAAGGCGGCCGAGAGCTCGCATTTGGTTGCCTGTCATGAGCAGCACTACTCCTCTCCATTAACGAGGATTCCGTTAAGGAGCTAGAGAAAACTTCCGGTCATCGGACGATGACCGTCCTAGGCACCATTTATTTGGCGGGGCGTTTTCATCCGCCAGAAGGACCAGTTTACCTACTGCGATGTTGTTGTACACCTTAGTCCATTTTTGGCGCTCATGAAGTAGGGTCAGTATTCTTTTGACTACTGCCGCCATACTTCTTGCTGCACGGCAATGACTCGCTAATATCGATTCACCATGGACAGCCTTAAGATGTCGTTCCTGTAGACCTCTTGTAGAGAGTTAAGAGGTCTACCCACTAAAAAATGACCTGGAGTTAATGCATGCAAATCATTTGCATCATCGGTGAGAGGGCAGAGTGGACGAGTCGCACTCTCCCATAGTCCCCCGAAATGTGGGGATTATGGAGGTATAAATTTGAATACTACACCTAAGGATCCACATTCGTCGAGAAGCCTTTTTCTAGCTGGATCCTTATGTAGCTTCATTGACATCTTTCGTAATTCTCGGGATGCTCCTACAAAATTTGTGGCGTTGTCGCAGAAGACTTCGCTACACATTCCTCTTCAAGCGAAAAAACGTTTGAGCGCAGCCAGGAAAGCCTCTGTGCTTATGTTCATCACTAACTCCAGATGGACAGCTTTAGTGACTACACAAATAAACAGGCAGAGATACACCTTGATTGGTCGCCGTCCACGCCCATTAAAATGCATCTGCATTGAGCCCGCAAAGACAACTCCAGCTCTTTGAAACAGATGCACCTCTCCTCTGATTCGGTATGACGGCAAATCCCCTATGAATTGGTTGGCCAGTACAGGTTGCTGTCGAAAACAAGCTATACAACCTCGAACTTTCTGCCGAGCTAGAGATCTACAATTGATAATCCAATATCTTTGACGTACAAATGCACATAAAGCTTGTGCACCAGCATGAGCGTTAATCTGATGCATAAAACACAAAACCGAATTTACCACTAAATGGCCGCTCGGCAATAATATAGGATGCTTGATTCCGAATGAGATATTTGCTCTAGTCAAACGTCCACCTACCCTTATCATAGCCACCCCTTCAGAGTGATCTTTGCCCTTAGACACCTGCTGTGGTATTGCCTATGCCATGAACTGTTAATCCTACATTCTCTACCTCTAACCCTAGCCTTGCTGTAATACTGCTGGTTACGAAAATACCTGACTGCCAGCATCAAGCACACACCTACAATTCATGAACTCATTTCCCTTACCCTTCACTAGAATCATTGCTGTTGCCAAATAACAAGCACGACTATTTGATAAGAGCGAACTATTCAGTGAACTCGTTTCCGGTTGCACTGCTGACTGAACCTCATTACAAGTACTATTGGAAGAAGATCCTCTATGTAAAAGACCTTTACATATGTTGCAACGTGTATTGGGTCAAGCATTCTTGCCATGGCGTTTGCTAAAACAATTAATGCACATCGCCAATCTCTTTGCTTCCTGGTACCTTTGCATCGCATCCAGTCCTAGGAATTGGGGGCAATCCGACAACCTATGAGCACCAGTACATTTAAAGCAGGTTTCTTTTCCTTCCTTAATTACTGAGTTCAACGTGGTTCGGTTTTGTGAAACCTTTCCACTAAACTTCGATTGATTCGATGACCGTTCCTGATTCAGTTCGCGACCTATCATATTAGTGTACCGACGAATTATAAATTTTGAGAATAGTTCCCAACTAGGCAACTCCTCACGGCTATAATCAGGTTCCCAACGTTGCAATGTTTCTTCATCTAGGGAATCTGCATCCACCTTAGCAACTTTCTTTAAGTTAAATAGCTCCCTGACATGAGCTTGAATAATAATCGTTTTATTCTCAAAACGATTCTTTAAGATTTGCAACGCCTTATCATAACTTGAACACATAAGCTCTAAAGATTCTATTGCATTCAATGGTATTAGTCCTAAAGATGATCGCAAGTGTAAAAACTTCGATGAAGTATCAAGTTCGCAACTAGAATCAATAAGCGTAACAAATATATTATACCATTCGGTAAATTTCCCTGAAAAGGTAGGAATAGATATAGTGGGGAATCTTACATTCCTCGAAACATTGGATCCACTCAATGATGCCTGGTTAATCACAGTACTATGAAGTGATTGGCATCGTCAAAGAGCCTTGGGTCAGAGGTACTGACATTCTGGGGCTCAGGAACAAAAAGTACAAACTACTATACGCTAAGGTATGTGACAAGCCAAGAACATGTATCTTAGTCAAAAACAATTGGGGTCCTCACGAGCAGCCGCAATTTATGCAAACTCGTGAAGATACCGAAACGGGTGGCAGTGTATAAATTTATGCAATCAGCTGTTCTCGCAAATACAACTGCCAATGTAATTAAAAAAAAAAAATAATGCCGAAAACAAGACAAATTAGTTAAATTAACTACAGAAATGGCAATAAATGACTTATTATTATTGCAAATTTTTGGTAATTGCGATGGTAAGAAGTTATATAAAATAAATGTGTACTCCATTCACTTCATTCATCATGTTTCAGAAAAAACAAGACAATTGGAAGAAAAAATCGAAGAGGATGCATTGTTCATATTACGGGTTGCATCGGTTTGTCGGTATGGTGCTCCACATACGCAACATTCTGTACCGAAACTAAGAGATTTCATACCGGACATTTTGGGTAACTTCGATGAGTCGAGATTCCGGTAAGAGGTGCGCGTCAGTAAAGCTAACTTCATGCTGCTTCATGACATAATAAAAGATTTTATTTTATTAATTTTATTTTATTGAACCCATATTATTTGTATTTTAGCTTATTTTACATTTCTAGAGTTTAGTTACATTAAATTAACTTAACAATTAAGAAGATTAATTTGGTAGAATAAATACATTTGTTTTTAAAAATTTAACATTTTAATTTAATTTAAAAATAATAAAAGATGATCCAGTATTTTGCGGACCATGTTTCACTTTGCAGTTTCCAACAATGGTGTAACTAATAATTGTGCTATAATAATAATAACGGGCCCGAATGCACAGCGACCAATAAGATCTATTGTACATGGTCTTATTTAATAGAATATGTTTAGACTTTTGATGAATCTTATCATTACTTGGGGTTTGTTGTTTCACAATTTGTGTGGATTAACAACAGTGTCACCGAGTTGGTGAAGTCTTTGTCTACCGAGTGCAGGACATTTGCAGAGTATATGCTCTGAACTTTCTTTATTCATTTCACAAAATCGGCATACGTCAGTGTCGGAAAGACCTAACTTATTTTGATGATACCTTAGGTTGCAGTGACCAGTGAAGTATCCAGTCAAAATGCGTAAGTCTACTCTACTGAGTGAGTGAAGCTTATTCGAGATACTCTTTGAAAGAGTGAGGAATTGTTTTGCCTGGCGTTGTCCGGTGGAGTTCACCCAGTGTTTTAGAAATTTCTTTTCCTCAAGTTTCCTGATTTCTTCGTTTTTGTGGCTTTTCGAGAGACCACAGAAAGGCTCAGGACCGTAAAAGGGCATGATCGCCCCTTGTTTAGCCAAGTAGTCGGCCTTTTCATTGCCTTCATGACCTTCATGTCCTGGTACCCACCTTAGTACAACAGTATTAAAGTTACCCAGTTCATTTAACAGGTTAAGGCAGTCATATGCCATCTTTGAGGTGAAAGTGACCGACTGTAGGGCTTTTAAGGCCGCTTGGCTATCCGAGAGTATATAAATATGTACTCCTCTCATTTTCCTGCGAAGACATTCCATCGCACAGATTTCAATGGCATACATTTCCGCTTGAAATATTGTTGGATAGGTACCCATTGGGATAGATTTTTTGAATTTTGGGCCATAAATTCCCGCCCCTGTTCTACCATTTTCAAGTTTAGACCCGTCTGTAAACCATATCTGGGAGCCGGGTTTGAATTTAATAGAATTAGTTCTCCAGTCTTCACGATCATTAATAATGATTTGAAAAAGTTTGCAGAAGATATTTTTAGACAATAGAGTATCATCTCTATGCAAAATGGGACTGTCTAGAAAATTTTCTAAAATTTTTAGGTGTCTCTTAATATTGCCCCCTTTTAAATCGGCAATATCTTCCAGTCTCAAGGCGCTAATAGTAGCTCCCTTTTCTATTAGGATAGGTAATGGTGGGATGTATAAGAGCACCCCTAGTGTGTCAGTGGGACACGTTTTCATAGCCCCTGTGATACTGACACAAACAAGTCGATGCAGTTTACTTAGTATATTTACTGCATTCCTTTGTTTGACTTTAGGCCACCATGCAATGGAAGTATACGTGACTATTGGTCTAATGACCGTAGTGAATGTCCAGTAGGTCATTTTGGGATTTAGACCCCAGGTTTTACCAAAAAGTCTAGTGCAAGCAAAGAATGCCCTTGCAGCCTTTTTTGTAACTTTATTTAGATGTTGGTTCCACGTTAGCTTTTTATCAAGGATAACCCCTAGATAGTTCGCTTCGTTGGAAAATTGGATTGTGATGCCATTTAACACAGGACATTTGAGAGTAATGTTTCTCTTCCTGGTGAATGGTACCAGCACAGTTTTTGATGGGTTAATGGAGAGCCCTTTCGCACTGTACCATTTATTTATTATTTTTAGGGCTTGTTGCATGCGGGCAGAGATAGTCTGCTCATGCCAGCCCACAATATATACAACTAGGTCATCTGCATAACCTTGTGTATTGAAACCTAGACCATTAAGCTTGTAGAGGAGTTCACCTATCACTAAAGTCCACAGAAGTGGAGAGAGTACACCCCCTTGTGGGCAACCTCTTGTGGCTGTGATAGATTTTAATTCTCCTCCAAGCTGTAAATTAATAGTCCAAGATTCAAGCATAGCTATTATCCATTTAATAATAGGTGTGGGTACTTCTTTCCGTAGAAGGGCATATTCTATTGCCTCATATGAAGTATTATCAAAAGCTGCTGATATGTCGATAAATGCACATAGAGCTATTTGTTTGGAATCAAGAGCCTTTTCAATGATAGTTGTTAGGCTATGTATTGCCGTTTCTGTTGATTTGCCACGTTGGTATGCAAATTGCAGTTTTTGCAGAGGAAAATTTATAAGGTTGTTATTCCTTATATACTGATCCAAAATTTTTTCCATTGAGTTTAGGAAAAATTAGCTGAGACTTATAGGTCTATAAGATTTAGGTAGCTGTTCTGGCTTTTGCTCTACCTTTGGAATGAACACTACTTTGACTTCAGCCCATTTCGTAGGGATATGCCCTAGCAAGAGACTTGCTCTGAATATACTGGCCAATTTTGTGACAATGTACTTGGCTCTATGTTGGAGCAGACAAGGGTATATCCCATCAGGCCCTGGAGATTTGTATGGGCTAAATGATGATAAAGCTCATTGCACCCATTTTTCATGGAACAGTTTACTAGCCAGCCTAACATCTACAGTATGGATGGATACCGTGGATTCCACCAGTACTGGGTGTTCTTTAGAAGCTGAGTGACCCGGAAAGTGAGTGTCCAGCAGCAGTTTACTGGTTTCTCCCGGGTTTTGTGTAACCTCATGCTCCCCTTTGCTGGTAGGCACTTTTGCCCAAATCGCCACTAGGTCTTCAGAAATAAACCTTGAGAAAGGAAGAAAGGTTAGTTGGTAACTAATCAGAATCACCGCTCTAGGGCGATTCTTATTGGTGGCATAGATCAACCTACCATTTGAGTTTTGGAGCCCTTTGATGACTCCGTTATATGCCCATGGTTCTTGGATGAAAGCTACATCTAAGAGCTTGGCGTTAAACCTCCTTGCCAGTATATCTGAGGCAGCTTTGGCACGATGGAGGTTTATCTGAAGGCATCCGAGTTGCCTTGTATTGCTGCTGGGTTTGCTTTGGGGAAGAGCCATTAATTGGCTTTTTTACGGGCACTTGCCGCCCTCTTCTTCCCTCTGTTGCTACCCAGCAAGATCGCTTCTTCTGCGGATCTATAGCCTTCCTTTTTAGCACGCAGGTGATCGTGGCATGGGTTTTTGGTGGCAGCATGAAGCGATGGTCGCTTTCTTATGCCCTCCTTATCCTGCTCACGTCTTGCTGTTGGACCAGATGCTGAAGTAGTTACTGCAGCTACATTAGAGCACTGTGGTTGCTCTGGTATTGTCTCTGCAGTAATCGTGGATGGACACTTTGAGCTTTTGGAGCTTGCTCGTGCCTCAGACACTTTACCATGTGTCCCATCATTCGCCTCACTTTTATTTTTGGGGCGCATTTGTATTCTATCGAAGCCATAGTTCAACCAGAGTTGATTTTTCCTTATGACTTCGGCTGAGATAGGGTCTATGGCAAAGGTAATCTCCGAGACCGTACCTTTACGCACTCTATTGAGTGCTCGCCAGTCGTTCACCCTTAGGCCAGTGTTCTGCCCGTTCAGAAGATCTAGTATATCTTCTGTGGTAGTACTGTCCAGTTCAGGGAAGTAGCCAATGTAGATCTGAGGACGTGGTATTTCATCCTCTTCAACGATCTTCAACTCGGCATCCTTCCACGGCTTCAGTTTAGGCACTACTGCCTTTAACCAAGTGACTGTGTCATTATTACCACAGGAGATAACTAGCCATCCCGAGCGGAAAGTGCAGCTATTAAACACTGGTTTTTCCGCACGCGCTTGATTTTTCCTAGTCGCTTCTAGGATGGTGTGCTGTATGGCCTTGAGTTGTTCCGTGGACCATATGGTGTTTGGATATTTAGGTGGTATGATACTCAGTTTTGTGCTGCACGTAACATCTATATAGGACATTTGTGCTGTGCTCACCTCCCCTGCAAGGGTAGGCCCTGTCGGCTCAGGCCTTGTAGGTTCAGTGAACACAGCTGTCCTATTTTCCGTTACTGCTACCGTTCCCACGCTAGCTCTTTTAGGTGCGCTTTGTTTTGGTGAGCTACTGCTAGGGCGCTTCAGAGCAGTTGGCTTTTGAGCAAGTGCTCTAGCCTCTTCAATGCTATGCCCTCGGCTTAGATGGAGTTTAAGGCGTCTACGGGCAGCACCACATAGCCGCACCTTTTTGACGCCCTCTACCGTCTTTTCAGGGATAGGGGTGGGTGAGTCGAGAAGATTATCCTCTTCCTCTTTTGTAAGGTTGTCATCGGGACCTATATCCACACTGCCGACATCCATTACAATGCTTTCGCTGCTTTTGGGTAGGCTATGAAAAGCCTTATCCGTTTGCGATAAAAAAAGCACTTCTGCAATTTCCGCAGAGAGGTCACTATTGACCTGATTTGTACTAGGCACTACTGCCTCTTGTATAAAGGTTTTAATGTTTTTCTCAGCCATTTGGTCCCACGAGTAAAGGGGAATACAAGTCCACCGCAACAGTGCCCCGGTGTTACGGTAAGGCTTAATTACAAACAGAGGGTGCCCGGTATCTGGAGGCCACCGTTTAGGGACACACTTACGTAGTGCCATTCATCCCATAGGCACGGTACGAATAGCACCTGGGATTACGGGTTTTATCGAGTTTGCCTCTTTAGATCCGCCATTTTCAGTAAAAGCAGGGGCACCTCTTGCAGGTGCGGCTATTTACCACAATGGTCGGTCTTTAGACTTTCAGCAAGATAGCCTTTTGCCTCTGTTTGCACTGCCCCGTAGACAATCAACAATCATCACAGAAGTGTTATAAACTTAGCCCCCATAATTGTGCTATACCGGTTAGGATGGAGTGGAGAAGGAGCAACCTTGGCAAAGACAGCAGCTTTTTTTGGAATTGGAGATGGCGGGACAATTCAAAAAATAACGAAAGGAGTTTTCACTGCATTTATGAAAGTAAGAGATACGTATTTATGTTGGCCAAATGCTAGTGAACGTAGGAACATAGCCATGGAGACATTACATGAACTACCAGGATGCATAGGCTATTTGGATGGGACCGAATTGAAATTAACAGAGAAACCATCACAGGATCCGGAAGCTTACTTTTCACGTAAACATGTGTACAGTGTAAAGGTACAAGCTGTGTGCGACAGTAATAAAATTATAAGACACTTGGTAATCGGATACCCAGGCAGTGTCCATGACAGCATGACAGTCGCATATTCAGCAACAGCGACTTACAAGGAAAATCAACTGAATTCTTTAGTGGCGATGAATGGTTAGCTGCAGATGGCGCCTACAAGCTCACACATAGGGTTATCACACCTTTCAGATCGAATTCACATGAGATGAGTTCAGAAGATCGTAGGGAATTTAACAAGCGCTTCAGCAGCTATCGCATCCGTATCGAAAAGTGTTTTGGTATCCTAAAGGAACGCTTCAATAGTTTGAAGGAATTAAAATTAAATGTAAGGAATGACAGAAGCGGAAAGGAGTTAGGAACAATGAAGAGTTTGAAGTAACAAGTGACTTCAATGATGATGTTGATGAAACTAAAATTTATCGCTATATGCCAACTTCCGAAGGTGAAGCTAAAAGAAGAGCTATTTATTCTTTACTATTTGGAAATTAAAGTGTTAATTTGTTTTCTTAAGGCACTTGAAGCATTTAATAAAAATTCATAACATTCATTTCTTAAGTCTTAATATGCAACTTAAAAATAAAAGTAAAAATAAAACTAATGCAAAACTTAATTATAAGCATCATTTCTCTTATAGAAAAGTTCAATTTCCAATCTTTCTATGCGTTCTTCTTTTTCCAACTCCATCTGCCTAATTTTCCTTTCATTTTCCAAATGAAGCTTCGCCTTTTCTTTCTTCCACTCGAACTTTTTCGCCATCAACTCATATTTCTTTTTACGCCACTCAATTTTTTCTCGTTCGAACTGCATTTTTCCGAAATGCATAGCAGAGAGCATTGCTGTGGCACTGCTATCCTTTTGGGAAGCTTCTGGTTGCTTCTTGTACCCCTGCGCATTAATAGTGGCATTGGAAAAGCTCTGTGATGTTCCCGGCAAGTCACAAGTTTTGGTTACACTCAAACGCAAAGTGTGACTCTTCCTCCGGAGATGTCAGTGGCAATGGAGTTGTGGTGGAATCTTCATCACCTATGCATATCACATCATCATCACAAATAATGGAAGACTCCAATACAAAGCCTGGGTTTATATTTTTACGCTGCCCAAATGCAGCGTGGAGCTCGTCGTAATAGGGGCATTTGGTTTTCAAAAAATCTGGATAACAAAAATTATGTTAAACGGTATATATTGTATTTATGCTTTCCCATTACTTACTAATAATGCTGCTCCCATCACCTTCCGTCAATAACCCACCACCAGTTTGCTGCTTCCATCTGTTTGCCTCTATATATGTGGTTTTTAACACCCGCATTTTGCTTTTCATGCATATCCTAGTTATGCCTTCTAAGCGGGAACATCTCTTCGCGAATCTTTCGTAGAACCGCTGTGCAGTTGGTTTCTACAAAAAAAGTGAGAATTCATAACATAACTTAACACTAATTAACCCATAAACTTACTTCAAAAGACTCTGGTGAATTTTTCACATAGTCCACCACCTGCATCACAAGATCCTTAGTGATACTTTCACCCCATCGGAACATCGGATTGATACGCCTACGTTTTATTTTTACTTCCGTTTGCTGTAAATCCATTGTTTTTTTTTCTTTAAAATTCAAAAAAAAAAACACACTTTTTGCTTACCTGTGCCATTGTTTATTTTATTTTTCACTTTTACCATATGATTTCTTCAGAATTGCCATATAATTTCGTCAGTGTTGCCAGAACAATGTGGCAACGCTAATATTTTATGCAATTTACTCAACTCAATCGTCGCACAATTTTACGCAAATGTTGAAATTTTTTTTATATAGACTAACCGTCACTTAGTTTATACAGTGGTTGTTTATGCAATATCGTGAGGACCCCAAATGTAAATGCTTTTCTTTGTCCTCAATTCTGCACAGGTGATTTAACAGCGGTAAAAATCGAAGTCATGGAGAGAAAGCCATGCTCATAGCATCCGCATTCATGGTGCACAACAAGGAGGCATCTCCGGACGAGGTTGTGCAGTTGACCGCCAGAGCCACAGCCAGCAACACTCCCTTCTAGGATGCGACGCCAATGCACGCCATACGCTATAGCTATTTTATTAGTAGTTCCAGTCTGTTAGTTTGTAATAGAGGAAATACACCCACCTTAACATTCCCTAGTACAGTATGCTTCCCGGGATGGGAAGAGGTATTAGACATAACTGTCCGAGAATTCAGAGGTTCAGGTTGAGAACTGGAGGGTGTACAACAAAAGATCTCTCTCGGATCACAGTTGGATACTCTACAATCTGAATTTGAAGACAATGGATTTTGTTCCATTTAGAAACCCATGCAATATAAAATAGGATATTGTTACAAGGTTAGCTGAATCGAAACTGAACACTTTTACACACTCGAATATTGACTCCGGGGACGAAATTGAAGGGAGTGTTAAATATCTTGAGGAAGCTTTCGGCAAAGCGTCCTGTCCAATTAGAAGGAGCCATAAAAGTTTCCCACAGTGGTGGAACGAAGAGCTCTCGAAGCTCAAAGAGAAAACGAGAAAGCTCTTCAACCAGTGTTACAGGGATAACAACTGGCAAGTATACAAGGACTGTCTCAAGACCTACAAAAAAGCCATCAGGAACGCCCAAAATAATGGCTGGAAGGAATTTTGTGAGTCAATCGAGTCTACTTCTGTCTCAGCAAGACTAGAAAAGGTTCTACCTAAGGAACGTCTAAACCATTCTTTCCTGAAAAAGGAAGAACATAGACAGAGTCATCTGCGGAGACACTTGACCTCCTACTTAAAACACACTTCCCTGACTGTAAAGATGTGACAACTGATTCAGAAGTACCCGTAAGGTTATGGCAGTCTTCACAAGACGTTGATTCGATCTTTACAGAGCACAAGATAACGCACTCAATCAATACGTTTTCGTTCTTTAAATCGCCTGGCATTGATGAAATTCTTCCGATAATGCTACAGAAACTATGGGACAGTGTAGTTCCCAGGCTAAAATTGATTTTTAGGGCATGCATCCGTCTAAACCATATACCAATGAATTGGAGAAGAGTCAAAGTAGTCTTCATACCAAAGGCTGCGAAAATTGGTCATGAGTCCGCAAAAGATTTCAGGCCAATCAGCCACGTATCGTTCCTCTTAAGGACGATGGAAGGGATATTGGAGCTCCATCTTCTATCCATTATTGATAAATTTCCCATCTCGACTTGACAACACGCGTAACTCAAGGGCAGATCCACGAAAACGACTCTACATGAGGTAGTCCGTATGGCAGAGAGGGCGATTTACTATAAACAATACTCTCTCGCAGCCTTCTTAGATATAGAGGGTCTTTTCAATAATGTTAGGACACGTGCTATCCAGGATTCTCTAGCTAGGATTGGCGTAGAAGAAACTTTAAGAAATAGATAGTAAACATGCTTAAAACTAGAACAGTACAGTCAGAGTTAGGAAACTCGACTTTAACTAGATATGTCAGTAGAGGGACACCACAGGGCGGGGTAATCTCTCCACTGCTGTGGCTATTAGTCATAGACAACATCCTCAATGTATTAGAGGAGACGGGGGCAAGGTTAGTCACGTATGCGGACAACGTTGTGATCATGGTATTAGGGATATTTCCTAGTGTGATAAGCAACATCATGCAGGGCGCTCTGGGGAAACTGTTAAGGTGGGTCAGGATGTGGTCTAAACATTAACCCGAGCAAGACAGAACTGATGCTTTTCACAACGAAGACTAAAATACTGGCTTTCTCCTTCCTCTTCTGAATGGACAACATCTTCATCTTTCTAATAAGGCCAAGTACCTGGGAGTTATGCTGGATGCAAAACTCAATTGGAAATCCAATATAGAGTTACGGGCTAGCAAAGCCTCTATGGCCTTTCAATCTTGCAAGAGATTGCTTGGCAAGAGATGGGGCCTACACCAGAACATAACAGCATAGATGTACACAGCGATAGTACGTCCGATAATTACATACGGTGCAATTGTTTGGTGGCCAGCTCTAGGATAAAGCTATTTAGTACACAAACTAAACGGTGTGCAGTGTCGGCATGTGTAGGAATCACGGGAGCCATGCGCACGTGCCCCAAGGCAGCACTGAACGTACTGCTATATCTTCTCCCAATTGACCTCCACATCAAAAACATTGTCTGCAACAGCGCGGTAAGGTTAAAAGAAACTGGCTGTTGGGCAGTACGACCATATGGACATAGTAAATTCTAGGAGTGGTTAATAATCCTATGTTCAAAAGAACAACAGATTATAAAGTGGCGCATAATAGCTTAAAGAGCGACTTCAAGGTAAAATTTCCTACCAGGATGGAATGGAAAGTAAACAGTTTTAAGAGGGATTATGACATTTCAATCTTTACGGATGGGTCCAAAATGAAATGTGGTGTAGGTTCAGGGGTGCACTCACCACAAATAAACTTCGACCAATCTTTCCGGCTACCTGACAAGGCCACAGTCTTTCAGGCAGAGGTCCTAGCCATTAGAGAGGCATGTCGGCTGGCAAGAAATACCGTACCAGAAGGTCGTTATATAGCTACCTTCATTGATAGTCAGGCGGCACTCAAAGCACTGCAATCCACCACTGTGAAGTCCAAGCTCGTTAAGGAATGCATGTCAGCAATAAGCGAGCTAAGTCGTAGAGCTTATGGGTTTCCGGCTATAGGAACATTGAAGAAAATGAGAAGGCCGACGAACTAGCTCGTTTTGGTGCTTCCCTTGATATATCGTTAGGTGAACAGATCTCAATTCTCAGGCGGTCGTCAAGAGGAGTAACTTCCTTTATTTCCGCCAGCTGGCAAACAGACGGTGGAAAGATCTTAGATCTTGCAGACTGGCACGTGCTACCTGGCCTAGTTACAACGAAAATAGGTCACTTAGACTCATCAATAGAAAACGTTCGGATACCGCAAAGCTCACAGCGGTTTTTACTGGTCACTGGTGTGTAGGGACTCACGCGGAGAGACTGGATATTCCGTTCAGAAGCCGTTGTAGGGTGTTTACTACTCCCATAATATGAAAAGCGTTATTACTATTACCAACGTTGGGACTCCGACCACATCAAGTGATAGTAGAGCCAACGGCAAAATTCCTGGCATATCAAAGGGTGATAGCTCCCTTAAGTGACGACTTGGATTCAGATACCGATGATTCCCCAATACTATATATATCGTATTCCTATTCGGAATGGCATCTACGACTCTACCGAAGCCCAAACAAGTCAAATTAATCTGGATGTCCACGTCAGGAATGACCAACATCAACAAAAAAATACCAAAACCTCCTCCAATCTTTGTGGTTGGAAATTTCAACATTAGCGAACTTTTGGATTCCATAGACATGGTGGCAGACCCAAACAGTTACATAATCAAAGCTATGAACAATGGCGAGGTCAAGATCTTACCTTCTACAATTGAATTGTATCGCAAGATCATTCAACTTCTTGAGAAAATGGAAGTGACTTTCCACTATTACCAGATGAAATCAAAGCGTTCTTACAGGATAGTGTTAAGAGAGCTGCATCATTTAACATCCAGCTCTTACATCAAAAGTGAACTGGCCTGATTGGGTCACAAAATGCGATACATTCATAACCCCAAGAGTAGGGCAATCTAAATCTATTCTTAGTTGACGTTGATCCTCGTATGTACCAACAACAAAGAACTATTGGGCATCACCAGACTATTCCGTCATATGGTCAAAATGGAACCACTCCATACCCACAAAGGCATCCCTCAATGTCATCGGTGCCAAGAGTTCGGCCACACCAAACGTTATCGCAGAAAGTAATTCAGTTGCGTTAAGTGCAGTGAAGGGCACGCATCGACTTCCTGTGTCCCAGTCCCAGCAAAATGTGCTCATTGCGACGAATCGCATACAGAATAAAGAAAACTACAAAGGATGCTTCGTATATAGGGAGATGGTGGCGAAAAGACCGCCGACCTCGTCCCTCTAAAAACTTATACACCAGTCCGCTTAGCAGCATCTCCAACGCCTACAGGTGCAACTGCGAAAGACTCAACACCAATATCATCAGCAGAATCAAAATGAACAACGACAACCAACAACAAGAAAACAACCTCAATATTATCCAAAAGTGGAATCGCTCCCACAACAACTGGCCAAGCCTCAGTTTAATAAACAGGAGCAACAACCGTACCGTCAGTTGAAAACCCGCCAACAGCAGCCACCTCAACTACAACATTCATTAAACACTCAGCCCCATCAAAATGATGCAGCTTTGAATTTGGCTGCTATCCTAATTGAAACGCTACAATCCAGCTTACGGTCCTGTATAGATGGACTACCTTGACCAAATGATACAAATCCATCTTGAATGCCAGCCTTACTCCAAAAACAATGCCAGCAATAACATTGGGATATGGAACGCAGGAATGAGCTTGAAGTGTTAATGGTGTCAAATGCCATTGAAGTCAGTTATACTGTTGAACCTCCTTCAAAATACAATGATTTAAGTTATATATACAGCCAACCACACAGGTGATAATCGCATGCGAGGTTACACTGCAATTCTAATTTGCTCAGGTGTCCGACTTTCCAATCCGATGCCACCAATAGGGATTCTACTCAAATAGCTACAGTAAAAGTCTCCACTAATATTGGTGAAATTTTAATTCAGTCAATCTACTGTCCCACTGGTATGGCTCTGAACGAACACGAATTTAATGACTTGTTTAATAACCGCGGCCCTAAATTCATAATTGGAGGAGATTGGAATGCAAAGCTCCATCTATGGGTATCAAGAATCTCAACACCAAGAGGGCGAGAACTTTTCAACTCTATAATCAACAGCAGAAAGAAGGTGCTGGCAACTGGAGCTTCAACCTTGTACCCCTATGATACGCAACGACAACCAGATGCTTTTGACTTCGTAGTCTTCTGCAGAATTAACCCAAGCTGCAGAGCAATCAGAGAGTCCGTCGATTTCAGCTCTGACCACATTCCTCTTATTATGGAATTGTGTGTTGTTGCCGATACATATAAAGCTAAAACTAGACTGCTTCCAATGCATGCAAATATCGAAAAGTTCCAGTTATGGATAGATGAGAAAACTAATCTGAATATGGAGTTAAACACTGCAGAATATATTGATGATGAAGTAGAAATCTTTACGTGAAATCTTTATGAAGCTGCGGAATTTGCCACTTCGAGACAGCTGCCTTGTCCACCCAGCCGACCAAAACCAGAGATTGTTGATCTTTTAAAGTTCAACCGCAGTCTATGCCGACGCTCTATGCGTAGTCGAAATGAACGTGACAAAATTGCCTCGAGAAGGACTGCGAAAGAGCTAAAGAAGAAGCTTGCGTTGGCCAGAGCTACGCTCTTCGAAAATCTTCTTCTCAATGCGGATCCAAATAAAAAAATCGGATTCAATCTATGGCGAGCCACTAAATATGTCAAGCAACAGCCGCACAGACATGCTCCAGTACGTGATAGTACAAACCAGTGGTGTTGAACTCAGACGTTTACTGAAGAATTAGAAAGCCGCTTCTCAGTGCACGAGCCTGATACAACAAAAATTAGGCAAGTCACCTCAGCTGAAGTCAATAAAGAAATAAAAAAATTACACAAGAAAAACTCTCCCGGGTTCGATGAAGTCGATACAATGGTTGCCAAGCCCCTACCCACCAAAGGAGTATTATTCTTGGTGCTGCTTTTCAATGCTATGCACTTGAAACGAAGCAATACTGCTCGGCTGTGTTTTTGGACGTAATGCAAGCATTCGACAAGGTTTGGATAATACAGACAAGTAGTGGCCGTCTGGATGTATGGCATTCAAGTCTAGGGGACGACTGCTCCACACAACATAACGAAAATCCAAACAATGCAAAATAAGCACGACGTATAACGGGCGCACCATGGTTCGTCAGAAATGCGGCCTTACATCGAGACATGAAAATGGCAACGGTACTTGAGCAAATAAATTCCTTCAGCAGCCCTAGCAATGGCCCTAATAGACAACAAAACTCCACGACGGTTAAAACGACTTCACCACATGGACCTCTGCAAAAAGAGCTCATAAATACCTTATAGAGCTTTTACATCGAGCGAGAATCGCTTCTATGTTCAATCGGCCATTGAATCGGACAACAACCACAATGAAAAATGACAGTTGCTGTTTTAGAATGTGAATCGATTCTGGTAGATTCAACAATGGAATCAGCTGTGAATCGAAACAGGACTGGCAAATTTCTGCTAGTAATGGAAAATTTTCGGTAATTTCCGGTTGGGTATTGTCATTTTCGACAGACTTCCGCTCCTTTTTTTTTCAAACCAAAACAAAAACAGCTGATCATAGCACAACATTTTTAACTAAAATTTAAATTGTTAATTTTTTTGAAAAGATTTCAATAAAATAGGTATCAGGAATGAAAAAGGGAGCTGTAAGAACTATTATTATATATGCAATATTGCAAAATGATCTAAGTCATGTATTTTTCACAAATTTCCAGTTTTCATTTTGGCAACGTGCGCCAAAGTAGCACGTGTGTGTATAACGAAAACAAAGAAACAGCTGTTCAAGAACCAGAATCGGCGGTCTGAACGCAAAATCGATTCTTAATGAATCAATCAGGATATTTTCAGCAGAAACAACAACAACTAAAATGCATAACAAAATTGTAACATTAACGTTGCTGTTAAAGTGACCATCGTACTGCTGTAGATTGACCATCGCACTGCAGCAGATAGACCATCGAACTGCTGCAAAGTTACCATTGCACTGCACTATGGGCGATTTATCGATTTTTATGGCATAAAAAAATCGATGGTAGCATATTCAAAAAGTGACTTTATCTATTAAAAGGAAGTGCTTCAGTTAGATTACAAATGAATTATTTTTCGGCTGGGTGGCAATTCTTTTCTTGTGGTAACCCTCTAAAATCAGCTGATTTATTATAACATTTAATTGCGAAATTTGCCGCGAACTATTCATTTTGTTTCAACAGAGAGAAAATAAACAAAATTGCAGAAAATAAAAAAAAAATGGATACGTTGATCATGGTATATAGAATATATATTTACTGTTATAAGTGAAAATATGTGTGTGTTGTTGTTGTAGTCCACTGTTTTGTTTATTGTATTTTTTAGCAAGAATCTAACAAATGTTATTGTGTTCCATTTAGTATTACTTTAGTAGTGCATGTTAATGCAAGCAACTAAAAATGCCAGTTAATTGTGAAAGTCCCCAGCTATAGTGCTATTAATTTTTTTAGGATCATGAAAATTGCATGGTTGATGAAAATAGATCAGAAACTTATGTCGAAATTTCAGTTCGATACGTAAAAAAAAAAAAAAATTTTCTTATAAGAACATTAATTTAAAAGGGGGTTTGTATGGCAGGAACCCCTCCAAGTGGTCCGATTCGGCTGATTCCCACAAATGAACTGCGTATGGAAAAAAGAAACCTATGTGCTCTCTAGCTCAAAAAATGAGGGACTAGTTTTGATATTTTGATACAGACGGACAGACGGTAATGGCTTAATCAACTCGTCTCATCGAACTGATCACAAATATATATACTTTATGTGGTCTTGATGTCTCCTTCTGTGTGTTACAAACTTCATGACAAACTTATAATACTATTCACTCCCGTGAAGAGTATAAATATTGGAAAAAGTAAATCAATTATATATTATAATATGCAATATAGTAAAGAAATGATGGAGAATGATAATACACAAGAAATGATGATTGTTAAGTTTTTAGGGTTTTATAGTTTCGTACAATGTGGATCTTTAGATATGGCATGGATAGAGGCGTGGTAAAAAATTTAAACAAGACCAACAAATATAACACACACAATACTCTCTTCTAGAAACTCTTAAATACTGAATTGGGATTTCTTTAAATGTAGTAGAAGTCTAAAATCCAATTGAGCCAAGAAGTAAATTTTTAGGCTATCATAGAATATATTTTAATCATAGATCATAATTTATAATTATAATCTTAGTTCAAATTAATAAAAAATAAACGCTCCGGTCTAACAAAGAAAACAATTTTTGTTTTAGAAAATTAACTTTATTTTTTTACATACTCTTCTTCTTGGGTGATACATTCATTCCAAAGAAGAGAAATGGTAAAATGTTTGTTTGTTATGACAGTCGCACAATGAATAAGCAAGCAAACCACAACCATCAGGCAACAAAGAAGAATCGACGATAAGTTGGAACAGCGAGTATGATAATGTAAATCAGGTCCTTTGATTAACACAATTACTACTAAAGTACTAAATGAGATTTCGAAAATTTAGAACGACATGTATCCCTTTTTTAAAAACGTTTTCACGTTAAAATAATATTATTATTATTATGATTATTTACACATAAATAAATAAATATTATTTGCATATACATACATACATAGGTATATATTATTGTATATTCAATATTACCAAACAAGACAATCGATCGTATATACAACTAAATATAATATTATATTGTATATCATGTTTATTTATACATATTAGATATTGTTCATTTAGAAAAGAAATTTTTCACTGGCAGATCCCATTGGTAGGTGTAGCATCTTCATCTGTTGGCACTGCGGTAGTTATATTGTGATTTAGCGATTCAATGCAATTAGAGAATTGTGGTATATTTGTAGCAGCAGCAAGGATCGTGTCATCATTCGTAGCAGTACAAGTGTTTTGCATTGGTGGTGCTATTTCTTCTGTGGCCATATCATGAGGTAGCACAGAACTCCGTAAGTAATAGCGTGTTTGCTGAAATTTCGATGTTTGCTTTTTCTTGCTGCGTCGCTTGGCAACCAAATCCGATGGCAGAGCATCTGAATGCGCTTCATCATTATCCATTGCAGACTCTGCGAATAATGAAAAAATGATAATGAAATGGGCCTAATTTATCTAAAAATATGCTTACATGTTTGGTAAAAGTAACTTTTTATCGTGTCAGGTTAATAATTTATACAGCTCGAGAACTGTAAGAATGAATATGGCATACAATGAAACGGCTCGAAGCTTTCCAAGTTTCCAATTATTGGGTTATTAGAGTGGCCATTTTGTTTTTCAATGGGGCTTCGGTTACACGATAGGACAACATGCTAAATGTATTAATTTTTGATGCAACCTAGCCGCACTGTTTTTCATTGCGGCCCCGTTTCTGGTCTGTTTCAGGGGCAAATGTAATGGAGTCTGGTTCTGTTGACGTTTCTGTCCTTTGGGACATCACGCATAATAACCAAGATTGACGACGATACAGCAAGTAAGGCCCGATACACCGAAGCGAAGTTAAATGGGAATCGAACAGAACACAATGTCTTTGTCAGCGTTACTTTATGACTGGTTGTCCACAAATGCACAACATTGCATACGGCGAACTCAAACCGAATCGAACATTTCGATAGTTGTATTGTTTATTATCTTGTGATGTATATTGCGTCGAAAATAAGATAAAATATGACTGATTGCTAATGTTGGCATGTTGTCCTTTGCAGACAAAATTTCAAATCCACTTTTTTCCTTTTCGCGTTTTCTTTCTTCCTTTTTTTGTGTTGTATTGTATATTATTGTTATGAAGTATTTTGATTAATATTATTGTTATGGATTCATTTATAATTTTCTTCAAGATTTTTTGGCAAAGAAGGTATTTTTAAGTTTGAAAAATATATTATTTCTTTACAAAGAAGTTATGCTTTTTCGATAATGCGTATTTATTTTTTAATTGATTCTCCGATTGTCGTAGAGGGGGACGATGGGCACAAACTCCTTGCCTCCTGCTACATGGCACACGACGCCGAGGCACCGCCCATGGAGCTACAAAATCTCATGGAGGAGGCCGGTCAACGTGGATGGAGGATAGTGGTAGGTGCAGACGCTAATTCGCACCACCCTCTATGGGGTAGTAAGGACATCAACCAACGTGGTGAGTACCTCTTTAACTATATATTACAGTATAATGTAAGTATAGCAAATAGGGGAAATATTCCAACTTATAAGGGTCCAACATCGGAGGATGTATTGGACATAACTCTCTTTTACGGTGACAATATGCAGATCTTGGATTGGAAGGTGCTTGAGCAACCCTCCTTCTCCGATCATAGTTATATAAGTTTCACTGTAGATATAAAGATCCCACTAAGAACGCAAGACATATTTAGGAACCCTAGAAATACGAACTGGGGCCTATATGAGAACTTGTTAAAGGGATACTTAAGAAATGTTCCTCAGATCACTACTAGCAGCGACGTTGAGGCAGTGACAGAACTCATAACATCTAAAATCCTTCTAGCTTACCATAAATCCTGCCTGCCTACGAGACTTGGACGCAAATCCAAGCCCCCATGGTGGAATAAGGACGTTGGTAAGCAAAGACAGGAGCTTAGAGAGTTCTTTAAGCTAGCCAAACTTGCTGATTGTGAAGAGTGCTGGAGAGAATATAAGACACTACTATCGCTATACAAAAAAGAGATAAGGAGAGCCAAGAGGAGATCCTGGCAGATCTTCTGTGGTAATTTGGACAAGACTTCTGAGGCGTCGAGACTTCGGAAAATACTTGCCAAGTCTCCTATAATCCCTTCACTAATCCGCAAAGACACAGACGAATGGACCAAAGACGGAAAGGAAACGCTGGAAACTCTTATAGAAGCCCACTTTCCTGGCTGTACTGAGGTTTCAGACGCAACTGTAACGACACGGGGTGTAATAAATGAGGTATGTGAAGGCTTAATTACATCGGTTAGACTGGAATGGGCCTTAAAATCGTTTGAACCCTTTAAATCCCCGGGACCAGACGGCATCTTTCCTGCGCTCTTGCAAAAGGGTTGTGCTGTACTGACACCATGGCTTAAAGGAATCTTCAGAAATTGCCTGAGGTTTAATTATGTTCCGAAGAACTGGAGACTCTCAAGGGTTGTTTTCATACCAAAGCCAGGTAAGAGCAGCCACTTGTATCCAAAGGACTATCGGCCAATAAGCCACACTTCATTCATATTAAAGACGTTTGAAAGACTATTGGACTCGTATATTAAGGAAAAGGTTTCACCGTATCTAATATCGAGAGACCAACACGCCTATACGAAAGGCAAGTCCACTGAGACTGCGCTTCATAAGGTCGTGATGCAGATAGAAAGGGCCATACAGTACGGAGAGTATGCCATAGGTGTCTTCCTTGACATATCAGGAGCCTTTAACAACGTTTCGACAGAAGCGCTGTTAGAGGGTCTTGAATCAATTGACGCACATCCATCCATACGGCACTGGATCGGCAGTCTACTGAACTGCCAGACAGTGGTGGCTGAATGGGGTGCGACGAGTCTGGCAAGGAAGGCCCCCTCAAGGGGGCGTAATCTCTCCGCTGCTTTGGACACTTGTAATGAATAAAATTCTTAATAAAATGCGAGGTGGAGGTGCAAGGTTAACTGCCTATGCAGATGACCTGGCCGTAATCATCTCAGGCAAGTGCCTTAGCTCAATGAGTCAAGTACTCGAGGGGGCACTTAAAGAAATTAAAGACTGGGCAAGCAATGTGGGACTGGATGTGAATCCAGACAAGACGGACTTAGTACTTTTTACAACAAAATACAAGATTCCGCACTGGCTTCCTCGTAAATTAGGAAACATTGTACCGGCACCAAAGATGTCTACAAAATATCTTGGAGTCATATTGGATAACAAACTGACGTGGAAGTTAAATGTGGAAGAAAGGGTGAGGAAGCTCTCAATGCCTTTTATGCTTGCAGGAAAATGCTCGGAAAGACATGGGGTTTATCTTCCCGTCTAACATATTGGATGTACACGGCAGTGGTTAGACCTATATTACTCTATGGTATCTTGGTATGGTGGACAAGTGTCAACAAAAAGACATACGTCAAAAAGTTGGAGAAGGTACAGAGAATCGCAGGCTTTGTATAACTGGTGCAATGCGCACCACCCCTACAACAGCACTTGATAGAATACTCGACCTTCAACCTATAGGCTTGGCAGCGAAGAACACTGCAAAGAAATCTGCGCTAAGACTAAAGGTAACAGGACAGTTGATACAGAGGCCTTATGGTCACAGTAAGATACATGAAGGTTTAAACAATAGCTCTGACTATGTTATTCCCCAGGCCAACTTCAATGGAGGGCCTAGTGTAGTAATAGAACATAATGGGTGGCAAAGGGGACTCCAGTTTGGCGGTCATACTTGCAACCTGTTTACAGACGGATCTAAAATGGCAGAGGGAGTGGGGGCTGCAGTATTCTGCTCAGAGCTTGACCTTAAACGGTCATATAAGCTTCCAGACTACTGCAGCGTGTTTCAGGCTGAGATTTATGCGGCTACAAAAGCTGCAGAATTAGCAGCCGAGCTAACCCCTCTAAACTCCCAAATAAACATATTCAGCAAGCAAGCAGCCATAAAGGCAATAGCGGCGGTGATGACGAAATCGTACTGTGTTCAACAATGTAGAACCAAAATCGACGAACTCTGTTTTGACAGAAGAGTCACCATCTTTTGGGTACCGGGACATAAAGGAATTGAAGGGAACGAAGAAGCAGACGCACTCGCTAAAGCTGGCGCTAGTCAAGCTGAGGTAAGTGCGTCATACTTACGTCCCTCTCTGTCCACGTTAAAAACAGAAATAGACGAAGCAACGATTCAGGAGGCGAAGAGAATGTGGAATGGCACACTCTCTTGCAGAACCGCAAAAATCATGCTTCGCTCTGTTAATAATAAGACTACCAACTACATCTTAGCTCTCCCAAGAGAGGATTGCAAGTTATTAGTCGGAATACTCACGGGACACTGTTTAACACCTTCCCACGCAGCCAAATTGGGCTTGTTACAGAGTGATGCATGTACATCATGCCACGAGGTAAATGCTAGGGGAACTCTAGAACACCTACTTTGCCAATGTCCAGCTCTCAACAGATCACGCTTTAGCTATCTCGGATCTGTATCTTTCCTCTCCTTGGAAAGTATCGCGGATCAGAAAAGTAGCAATTTATTAAAGCTCGCAAAAAAGTGCATAAAAAACAGCATTAAAAGAGTCTCCATACTTCTTCTTGGCAACACAAAGGACCATTATTGGTCTATGTGAGATCTCTTGATCAGCCAAGCAAACCTAACCTAACCTAACCTAACCGATTAGTCCAAGTAAATAATCGAATGTTTATTTCCATTCTTGTGTAATTCTTAAATTTCACAGGATACTTTCTGAGTTCTGCCATCAGTTCTTTTATAGCATCCTCTGCATCTCGGTTTTCATTGCAAGGATACACCCACCACTATCTTCCTTTTGCATCGTTTCGTATATTAAAGAAACTACTACAACTTCGTCATATGAGTTGGACTACAGAACTATTGAAGAGCAAAATGCAAACTAAATATTGTATTATATCAACACCCCCCAAATCAAACAACGACATAGAACGGTTCGACCGATTTCATTCCGTTGCGCTTGGTGTGTGTTGCAACAGAACAAGTGTTCTTATCCTATAAGCCGAAGACGTTTAGTTTGACTTCGGTGTATCGCCAGCCTAAATATGCTTTCAAGCCAAATAGGGTTGAATGGCTCTGATCAACTAACCACGCGAAAAGAAAACGATCCACTGTAGAAGCTGATGATCACTGCTATGATTGGATTGTCCACCACAGTCAACCCCTTCTTGATCACATTGTTTTGGTGGATGTAATAGATGTTAAAGTAGTAAGAATGTGTCGCTAGTTATTTTTGCAAAACAACCACAACGTTGAATAGAAGAAAAAGTTAAGTAGATACAACAGGTATAGAATTTAACAAGGAGAATGATAACCGAAAATGAAAAGCCAAATTTGATTACACAGTTTGTCGCTGGCAAGAACCAAGCAAGACCTTTTCTTGAACCGTATGAGACTATTATGGCGAAACGATATCACTGTTGCGATATTAGAAATTTAGCAGTCGTTGATGATGCAATTGTCACATCAACGAGTTTAGATAACACAAAGTTATGAAAACACGTAAATGAGTACGAAGAGTTGTTGTCGTTTGAGGAAGACATAGTATTATTGATAAAAATTGGTCACCCCATGCAGTATGTGAATCAATGACTATTATTATGCACGTCAATTTAGAGAGAGCAATTTTTGTCGATTCATAGTCTACCATTTCCTCAGAAATCAAAACGTAGATCGGAGAGGTTATTAGAGATGATTCATTCTGACGTATGCGGAGGGTCAAGATATTTTGTTACCTTCATAGACGACAAATCAATATTCATGACGGTTTATTTTCTGAAGTCAAAGAGCGAAGTATTTGACAAGTTCAGACAATACAAGTTACAAGTCGAAGGACAGACACATTGTAAGGTATTGGCACTACGCAATGACAATGGAACAGAATATATAAACAACGAAATAGATGCGTATTTACAAGAAGATGGTATACGACGTGAGCTGACTGTTCCCCACACTCCATAACAAAACGGGTTGGCGGAACGAGCAAATCGGACATTATGTGAAATGGCCAGATGTATGATTTTGCATGCGGGAGAGAACCAAAAGTTATGGGCAGAACCTGTATTTATGGCAGCATATATAAGAAACAGATGTCCAACAAAGTTGTTAGCCAACAAAACCCCTTATGAAATTTGACATGCTTCACCAATAGTGAAGCATCTAAAGATTTTTTGCCTTGGTCAAAAATACACGCGGTAAATTTGAAGCCAAACGAAAGGCTTACAAAATGGTTGGGTTTTCATAAACATCGAAGGCGTATAGGCGGTATGATCCAGAGACGCGAGAAATTGTGACGCGTAGAGATGTAATATTCAACGAGAACGAATTCAATGTAAACGAATTTAATTAGACTGATAATGAACCTGAAAGCGATGTGCTCAAACTATACCTTAACACATCAGAAAACAAGCAACAAGATAACGAAACGGCAAGAGGGGTCGTCCGTGCAAACAATATAATATGCTAAACATTGCTGTTGATAAAAAGATTCCAGGTAACGTAAGAGAAGCATTGTCAAGCGAAGATCGTTATCTGCGGCAAAAAGCAATGCAAGCTGAAATATCTTCAATCGGGAAAAACAAAACATGGTCTTTAGTCGAGTTACCAATAGGTGAAAAAGGGATAAAATGCAAATGGGTATTTACTCTGAAGCGCGACGAAAAGGATAATGTCGAACGATATAAAGCACGACTTGTAGCAAAAGGGTGTGAACAGCGTTTTGGAATCGATTATAATGAAACATATTCACCAGTGAATCGATATGCAACAATAAGGAAGCTCATGGCTTTAGCAGTGGAAGAGAAGATGCATCTACATCAGATGGATGTAGATGCAGCATATCTACACAACAAACTATATAAAGACATATATATACAGCAACCAGGAAACTTTGTCAACGTAGATAACGCAAAAATGGTACTGAGGCTACCAAAAGACAATATACGGCCTTAAGCAGTCTGGACGTCAATGGAACATAAAACTTGATGAAGTCCTCAAAAGCATCGGATTTTTGGCATGTAAAAACGAACCGTGCTTATACAAAATGAACAAAAACAACAGATTAGTATTGATTGCAGTTTACGTTGATGGTTTAATAATCGCAAGCAAGTATAAGCCAGAATTATTAGAAGTAAAAGCACGCATCGCTGATGAATTTGATGTTGTATCAGGATTTCAGGTGAAGTGTAACGAACAATGTCGTAAAGCAGACATAAACATGTTTCAGTCGATAATTGGTAAACTGATGTACCTTGCGATTACGACAAGACCCGACATTATGCATTCTGTGTCAAAGCTCGCACAACGCAATACCGATCCACACACAGAACACATGGCAGCAGCAAAACATGTTCTTCGTTACTTAGCCCTTTCATTCACTTGTCCCTTATATGAGACCAATTTTTTTTCAAATTTTAAATTACTATAGCTTTTTAACTGATCATATCAGGTGAAAAATTATTAACTATTTTAAAAGCTTTATTTTTCTGCTTTGAGCAACAGCTGATTTTATCAGTTCAGCTTTTGACTTTTATTAGTATCACGTGTTTTTGTGAGTTGATCTTTTTCGTGTAATAATTTACCTTTTTGCTATCATAAAATATATATCTTATTGTGTAAAGAAGTGATCGAAAAAAATATGTGAGTATTGTATGATTGTTTATAAATAGTTTTGGGGAATTGCAATGAGAAATAGTGTTTTTGGAAAAGCAGCAGTCATAAAAATAACCATGTCCCTTATATGGGACAAAAGTCCCATTTTCATTGCGATTTCGTATGAAAAGTTTTAAATTTTTATAAAATAAAACGCAATTATAGAAAATATGGGGTAAAAAACCTTAACAGATGATGAAATATGCGAAATATTGAGACTATCATCTGACGTAGAGGACGACTACTCTGATGATGAAGTTGATAAATTGGATTTTTGTGTAAAAGAAGTGCAAGTTGCTGAGACACATTTAAAATCTCAGGAAATTGCAATTAAAGTTGATACTGACGACGAGGATGAAAACGCAGTGGAAGTAGATAAAGAGACTTTTTCCGGACTAGACGAATTTAGTGGAATTAATGTTACCAAAAAAAAAAGTAATGAAGTGGCTGCAAGTGGATTCACTTGGAAACAATTTACGATCTCATTACACAGCAGAAACCACTGAAGGAATTTTAAACGTAAAAACTCCGTTTGAATACTTTTCCAATTATTTTGGGGATGAATTCTTTAGTAATACTGCACATTTCACAAATATTTATGCTCAATATAAAGGTTAGTTCTTTATGGTATAAAATCGGAAAATTTTTATTACCACCAGTTTTATTTACATTTAGGAAATATCTCTTTCAAAAACTGGACTCCGTGGGAAATTCGAATTTTTTTCGCTTATCATATAATGATGAGTTGCTTTAAACTACCAAGGGTCTGAATGTACTTTGACAGAAAATTGAACTTGCCTTTCTTTGGTCATATGTCTCCGAATCGCTTTTTTTCATTGAGAAATCATATTCATCTCGTGGACGTCACTCTTGTATCGAATCAGTTGGATCGACTCTACAAAGTGAGACCAGCAATTGAATCTTTCAGATGTCACATACAAACCTTGGCTTTAGAGGAAAATTTATGTATTGATGCGCAGATGATTCCATTTAAGGGGAAGTTTTTTGCAAAGCAGTATATAAAAGGCAAACCGTGTCCTTGGGACATAAAGGTATATTTTTTGTGTGGCAAAAGTCGTATGCCTTATGACTTCATTGTCTATCAAGGCTCAACCACTAATTTAGATCACATATTGTGTAAAACTATTGGATCGGGATCAACAATTGTATTTGATTTAACAAAACGTATTCCAGAAGGTAAAGGCTACAAGGTATTCTAGCAGCAGGAACTGTACGAATAAACAGATTTGGAACTCCCCCATTGCCTGAGCAAAAAATAATGCCTAAAAGAGGACGAGGATCATCTGCGGAATGTTTTAGTGGCAATGGGAAAGTCATACTTACTAGATGGTATGACAACAAGATAGTCAATCTTGCATCAAACTTTGTAGGTATTGGCACGAAAGACAAAGCCATGCGATGGGATAAAACATTGCATAAGTTTATTGAAGTAGACAGACCAGAAGTTGTTCCCTTGTATAACGAATATATGGGTGATGTTGACCTTCTTGACCAAATGTTACAGTATTACAGAATAAATATTCGAACTAAAAAGTGGACTCTTTGGGTAATACAGCACTTTGTTGATCTTACTTTGGTTGCAGCTTGGATGGAGTACAAGAAAGATTGCATTGAGTTAAAGATCCAACCAAAGGATATTTTAGATTCTTTAAGCTTTCGAGCAGATGTAGCAAATTCTTTGGCTGAGATTGAAACAAGAAGTGTCCTTGCAAACGAAACACCAAAATCTCGTGGAAGACCTCGTTTGCCTAGATCGATGTCATATCAATGTACACCAGATCTTCCCATAAACTTAGTTGAAACGCAATCATCTAATGCATCGCTATCAGTGGATCTGGATAGACCTAAAGTTGACTTATACTGTAGGAAGTAACACAGTAGAAGGATATGTCGACGCAGATTGGGGAACGACCTCATTGATCGAAAATCGTATACAGGCGCTGTATTCTTCTATGGTAACTGTGCAATATCATGGGAATCAAAGAAACAAACGACTGTTGCACTTAGTAGTACGGAGGCCGAATACATGGCGGCTTCAAAGGCAGCAAAGGAGGCTATCTATTTGCGACGCTTGCTAAAAGAGATTGGTTTCTGGAAGGATTTGAAGTTACATGGTCACCTTATTTATGTATATGCTCCTTCGTTATCTCACTCTTCTAGTGCGTTAAGTTTAGCAACATTTATGTTTTTCTGTTCTTTATATTCTTCTTATTCGTAACATTATATCGACTGCACGTGTGTGCACAACTTTGGTTATCATCATTTTTTTTTTTTTTGTACAATAAATATACTTTAATCAGTAATGCTAAGAAAGGAAAGTTGGATGAAACCCGGAGGAGCGTGAAGAGTATTACATCTTTGGCATAGCCAATGATAGCCTTCTTTCTGGTTTTTATTGATATTAGTTCAATATATGTATGAATTCGCATTCGCATGTCTTTATGATTGTACTCGTCCATATGCAACCTCAGTTCTAAAGGGCCGATGACACAGCACTCTTTGTGGCTTCGCAAGCTTATCACGCTTGGGCTTCAATAGTTGAAATGTATGAAATCGTATGAAGCAAACAACATAGATTTTCTTAGAAAGCGCGTGAAACCGAAGGTTGGTCAACTTTTAACTTTTGCCGCCTTCCAGTATTGAGAAAGGGTGAAAGGGTGATTCGTGAACCGAAAACAGCTGTTTTCGAACCAAAATATTGTGTAACTGTTTGGTGTTGCGGTGAATAACAAAGACCTGTTTTTGTGAATGGCAAACAGCAATGTCATGTCATTTATTTAAAGTACCGACGACACAGCACGCTTTGTGGCTTCGCAACATTTTCACGCTTGGGCTTCAATAGTTGATATGCATGAAATCGTATGAAGCAAACAACATAGATTTGCTTAGAAAGCTTGAGAGGCCGAAGTTGGTCAACTTTGAACTATTGGGGCTTTCCAGTGTTGAGAATAGGTTGGTTCGTGAACCGAAAAGAGCTGTTATTAAACAAAAATATTGTATAACTGTTTGGTGTTGTGGTGAATTACAAATACCTGTTTTTGTGAATGGCAAACAGCAATGTCATCGTTTTTTTTTAAAGTGGAGTGCAAAACTATTTAACATGGAGGAAAAACTTATTGAAGAGATAAAAACCATAAATGAAGTTCATTGTGGTGTTCATTTTTTTTCTTCTATTAAATGAGCACTTATATCAAAGCAAAACAATTTTGTTTTATTGCACAACAGCTGTTTTTTGTTTACGTTGAGAAGCGTGAAAAGCTTGCGTCGAAAGTCAATGAAAAGCGTATAATGCCGAAGCGTCCAAAGGTTGCTGTGTCATTGGACCTTTCAGGTGCTTCCCCACGATCATAGAAAACTATGATGAAATTTAAAAAATAATTTGATCAATATATATATAAAATTGGAGGTATATATGTAAGTCTCGTATAGATTCTGAAACTGCTGAACCGATTTTGATGACATTTTAAGGGCATCTCTAGCATAGTCTTGAGAGTGTTTCAGTAAAGAATCGGACTTGCACCTTAAAAAACTATGATGAAAAAATATTAAATATAATTTTCTATGGCATAGAAATATGAATTAGCCTTTTTATCTGTCCACACGATGTTGCGTTGGCGCGAAATTTTTTTTTTATAATATGAATACAAATTTTTACTGATTTTTATGTGTTAATTAACGGCGGCAGTTCGAAACCTAAGACTATAAAAATGTATAGACTGTCCAACAACAAATTGTATGCTATCCTCTTTCGCTATAAGTGGATATACTTTTTCCAGCAAATACGTGAAATCTTCTAACGACATTCGAACGAAATTTTTGTAAGACTCCTCGTCTTCGTTAGCCAGCCTTAATAAATTTTCTTCTATCGAAAATATATCACGTCTGAGGATCCACTCTTCAACCCATAATTTTCTCTTTTTTTCGCTCCTTTCCCGTCTTCTCATCAAAATCATATTTTTCTTTTCCGCCCGAGTGAAGTGTTCACACGATCATATAATTTGATATATATTTTCATCATTTATATGACAAACACCATATTTCTATGATCGTGGGGCAGTACCTTTAGAACAGCGCGATGAGACGAGTTGGTTTAGCCATGTCCGTCTGTCCGTCTGTATCAAAACTAGTCCATCAGTTTTTGAGCTAGAGAGCTGAAATTTCGCACATAGGTTTCTTTTTACTGTACACTGTTTGTCGGACTCAGCCGCATCGGACCACTAGGGGCTACCTCCCATACAAACTCCCTTTTAAATTAATGTTCTTATAAGAAAAAGTTTTTTTTTTTTTTGACTTATCGAACTGAAATTTCGATATCATAAGTTTCTGATACATATTCATCAACTATGTATATATTAAGATCCTAGGGTGACCAGGAGGGTTACCTCCCATACACAACTAAATTAAATGACAAACTTATAAAAGCTGAACAACTGTGTATTGTTTTGATTAGATACACAAATGGAACGTTGTGAGAAATAAATTGAAAATTTCTGAAAAATACGTGACTTAGAACATTTTGCAGTATATGCACATAGTTCTTGCAGCTCCCTTTTTCATTCCTTTTAATTATGTTATTACAATTTGAAGCAAAAATTAACAATTTAAATTTCATCTAAAAATGTTATGTGCCATCAGCTGTTTTATGTTGGCAGAGGAAGACAGACAAAAATCACTTACAAAAGTCGGAAATTGACCAACACTAACGAGAGTAAAGTAAATATCCAATTGACACATTACCCGAAGGGTTTATTGTTAGCCAGGTAATGGAAGCATGTTTGAAGCTGATGCGTAACCAAGCTTCTGGTGAAAATTGTAATGCACGACACACAAAATAACGTATTCCGTTACTATGACCTACAATAAAGGTGCAGCTATCCTTCTCCTGTTCAGGACAGGCACGATAAAAGTAACGACGAAATGCCGATTCTATTCTGGCGCCGTCGCGGAAAAAATGCTGCACAATGACCGAAATGACATGAAAATGAAGAGAAAAACAGAAATTAAAAATAAATCTGTCAACGATTAATACCATTAATACAATTGAATTGACTAACCGATGCTTCTGGCTTCCAATGACTGACTGGAGGTTGGGGTGGTATCGCTGCTTCTTCACGTAAATAACCACATTTCGTTACTTCAGCTTAATCATAATTTGATTTGTTTCAAAATGATATCAGATGTTTCCTGGGCTCGTGTCATCGTCGTTTAGTGTTGAGTCAACTCGCTCACATTGCTCAGTTGTTCACTTGCTCACTTATGAATACTTTTCATTTGCTCATGAACAACACATCTACTTACGAAAATAATGTGGCAGTTACTAGTTATTTCCAATAAAGTAACATTAAATAACAAAATGAAGCATAAAATAATAACATAAATTTTTCTTCCCTACTTCATTGGGAATTCTTTAGTAAAAAACTTGTCAACGACATTTTACTAAGTATTTACTTTTCGGCACTAAAATACATGTGCTTAGAATAGAAAGGAACCAAAGCACATGTATTTTAGTGCCGAAAAGTCAAATCTTAGTAAAATGTCGTTGACAAGTTTTTACTAAAGAATTCCCAATGAAGTGCAGGGAAGAAAAATTTATGTTATTATTTTATGCTTCATTTTGTTATTTAATGTTACTTTATTGGAAATAACTAGTAACTGCCACATTATTTTCGTAAGTAGATGTGTTGTTCATGAGCAAATGAAAAGTATTCATAAGTGAGCAAGTGAACAACTGAGCAATGTGAGCGAGTTGACTCAACACTAAACGACGATGACACGAGCCCAGGAAACATCTGATATCATTTTGAAACAAATCAAATTATGATTAAGCTGAAGTAACGAAATGTGGTTATTTACGTGAAGAAGCAGCGATACCACCCCAACCTCCAGTCAGTCATTGGAAGCCAGAAGCATCGGTTAGTCAATTCAATTGTATTAATGGTATTAATCGTTGACAGATTTATTTTTAATTTCTGTTTTTCTCTTCATTTTCATGTCATTTCGGTCATTGTGCAGCATTTTTTCCGCGACGGCGCCAGAATAGAATCGGCATTTCGTCGTTACTTTTATCGTGCCTGTCCTGAACAGGAGAAGGATAGCTGCACCTTTATTGTAGGTCATAGTAACGGAATACGTTATTTTGTGTGTCGTGCATTACAATTTTCACCAGAAGCTTGGTTACGCATCAGCTTCAAACATGCTTCCATTACCTGGCTAACAATAAACCCTTCGGGTAATGTGTCAATTGGATATTTACTTTACTCTCGTTAGTGTTGGTCAATTTCCGACTTTTGTAAGTGATTTTTGTCTGTCTTCCTCTGCCAACATAAAACAGCTGATGGCACATAACATTTTTAGATGAAATTTAAATTGTTAATTTTTGCTTCAAATTGTAATAACATAATTAAAAGGAATGAAAAAGGGAGCTGCAAGAACTATGTGCATATACTGCAAAATGTTCTAAGTCACGTATTTTTCAGAAATTTTCAATTTATTTCTCACAACGTTCCATTTGTGTATCTAATCAAAACAATACACAGTTGTTCAGCTTTTATAAGTTTGTCATTTAATTTAGTTGTGTATGGGAGGTAACCCTCCTGGTCACCCTAGGATCTTAATATATACATAGTTGATGAATATGTATCAGAAACTTATGATATCGAAATTTCAGTTCGATAAGTCAAAAAAAAAAAAAACTTTTTCTTATAAGAACATTAATTTAAAAGGGAGTTTGTATGGGAGGTAGCCCCTAGTGGTCCGATGCGGCTGAGTCCGACAAACAGCGTACAGTAAAAAGAAACCTATGTGCGAAATTTCAGCTCTCTAGCTCAAAAACTGATGGACTAGTTTTGATACAGACGGACAGACGGACATGGCTAAACCAACTCGTCTCATCGCGCTGTTCTAAAGGTGCTGCCCCACGATCATAGAAATATGGTGTTTGTCATATAAATGATGAAAATATATATCAAATTATATGATCGTGTGAACACTTCACTCGGGCGGAAAAGAAAAATATGATTTTGATGAGAAGACGGGAAAGGAGCGAAAGAAAGAGAAAAATATGGGTTGAAGAGTGGATCCTCAGACGTGATATATTTTCGATAGAAGAAAATTTATTTAGGGGCTGGCTAACGAAGACGAGGAGTCTTACAAAAATTTCGACCGAATGTCGTTAGAAGATTTCACGTATTTGCTGGAAAAAGTATATCCACTTATAGCGAAAGAGGATACTAAATTGTGTGCAATGTTCCTGGAAATTTTATTTTTAGCATACAATTTGTTGTTGGACAGTCTATACATTTTTATAGTCTTAGGTTTCGAACTGCCGCCGTTAATTAACACACAAAAATCAGGAAAAATTTGTATTCAAATTACAAAAAAAAAAATTTCGCGCCAACGCAACATCGTGTGGACAGAAAAAAAGGCTAATTCATATTTCTATGCCATAGAAAATTATATTTAATATTTTGTTCATCATAGTTTTTTA
>JBAMAV010001488.1:0-71394 GCA_037043315.1 Amiota communis | reverse complement strand
ATTCCTGTAGTCAACCATTTGTGGAGCATTGTTGCTGCTGGATGGGATGTTGTCTTTCAATTCAATAGCAGAAGATATAATGCGTGGCGTGTGCAAGCTATGTCTTGCTGTATTGCTCGTTAAGGTCGGATAGTCTAATCCATAGTTACCATTATTGTGCATTCCGTTTCTGCTACTCTTGGTGTCGTGATGATTATTCCTCTGTGGTCTGTTGACGTGAGTGTTGTTGGTCATACGACTTCGAAGAAGAGATAGATACGAAGAACGGCATGGACAGTTAGGATCAGTAGATCTATGTTCACCATTGCAATTAGCACAACGAGCCATGGTTGGTGACGTACAGGCAGTTGTATGATGTTGACCTGCACAATTAGCGCAAGAGGTTTTCACATTACAGCTATTAGATCCGTGGCCGAAGAGTTGGCAATTGTAGCATTGGGTTACCTTATTCAAGGATTTAGTTTTATATTCCCATCTCACTTTTGTGTGATATAACACGAATAATTTTGTTTCAGTTGCTTTAAGGTAATTGTTCTATTTTCGAAGTACACCACATATAACAATATTTTTAGACCTGAGTTAGTGCTCTTTTCAATTGTTTTAACATCAGTGCATTTTAGACCATGAGATGTTAATATTGATTTAACCTCATCATTGGGTAATTTGTCGAGACCAGAGAGGACGGCTTTATAAGGCTTTGTTCTCATAAGAGAAGGATTCACAATTGTCGATTTTAAGACGGTCATAAACAGTATTGAAACAATCAGTGCTCTTGACAATTACTTTGATGCCAATAGATATTGTTTTAACGTAGTATGTATTTATATTTAATTCCTTAAACATATCATGTATGTATTTAGCGCTTTTCTTTAGCCCTGTAATAGGAGGAATTTTTATATTTGGTGTGGCTGAAGGTACCGAGTCATCAACTGCTTGATCTGTTAATGGATCGTCTACGGTGGTTTCACTGTCCATGATAGTTGTTAGCGGACGATCATAATAAGTATAGCAACTGTCAGCATTAGAAACAGTTGTATGTTTATTCAATCGCTGCCTCTTATTTGTACTTGAACAGTTTTCTTGTACTTTAGTCTGTACCGTTTTTTGTACTTTGCTACGCTGCTTTTTGTCGTTGTTTTGATATTGTTCGGTCAGACTTTCAGGTGATTGCGTTGAACTTGTAATTGGCACTTTGTAGTTGCGTGGGTGCTTTTGATGTTGGTTTAGCTGTAGAACTAGCCGATGACGCGTTCGATGCCTGATTGGACGCATTGCTATTGTTGCGGACCCAAACATTTAGGGTATTTGTAGTTGTTGAAGTAACTGCATGCGATGACGCAATCGATGCAGTTACTGAGTATATTGCTGTAGATGATGATGCAGTGTTAGCTGTACTTATATAGGTTGTACTTTGTGTTGTGTTTGTTGTTGCTACAGAAGCAGTAGTGTGCAAAGGGGAGTTTGCGGGGATGGGCACACGGTAGAGAATGTCTGCTGCTTGCGCTATTAGAGCTTAGAGCAGGAGAGCTAGATCTTGCTCTATTCTCAGGCAACTTTGTGCTAAGCAAGGAATCTTTATTTTTGGTGCTGCAATCCATAGAGACAATCGATATATAAGCGTTTCTCTGTGTATTTATTGGTTGCTTTTAGGTGTTTTGACGTGTGGAGCTCATCTATCACTTCTGTATTTCACTTATTTAAAATATTTTTTTTTTTTTCTTTTTTGTATTAAATAATGTTCTATGCACTAAACACGTCTGCCGGGTACCAAGATGAGATATGTTGATGTATTAAGTAGAATCTCATGTTATTTGTTGACAGATAGTGTGTTGTGTCAGGTAAAAGAAGCGCAGCTACAAGATGACTGGGTAAAGGCAGTGAAGTGTGCAGTAGAAAATGGGGATATGCAGATCAAGTGTTGTTTAAAGATCCAAATAACCAATTGATGGTGATACCGGTACAAATGGAGAACGAAATAATACAGTTGGCACACAAGCAGAGACATTTTTCAGCAAGAAAGACGCAGGATTTGTTAGAAAGGTCATACTACATCCCAAAGTTAAGCGATAAGGTTACTAGGGTGGTAGGGAATTGCATTAAGTGTATTATTGTAAATGCAAAAGCAGGCAAAAAGGAGGGTCATAGAAAATCTATTGATAAGGGAGATAGACCATTGGTGACCTACCATGTTGATCATGTGGGACAAATGGAACTTACTAATAAACGATACAATTATTTGTTAGTGGTAGTGGATGGGTTTTCTAAGTTTGTTTGGTTGTATCCAACTAGGGGCACAGGTACTGAGGAGGTGATAAATTCCTTAGAGAAACAGGCGGTGTACTTTGGTAATCCACTAAGAATTGTTTCGGATAGGGGCACAGCTTTGACTTCAGATAAGTTTGAGGAGTATTGCCAAGAGCAAAAAATTCAACATCTTCTGATAGCAACTGGAGTTCCACGGAGAAATTTACAGGTTGAACGAATGCAGAGGGTTGTGGTGCCCATGTTATCCAAATTGAGTATGGAAAATCCAACTGCGTGGTACAAATATGTGGGTAGGGTGCAACAGATAATAAATAAAACAGAACCAAGAAGTACGAAGATAGCTCCATTTAGAATAGTCACTGGATTGGACATGAGACTAGCAGGTGAGAGTCAGCTTAGGGGAATGTTTCAAGAGTTGTTGATGGAGGAAATAGAGCGAGAACGAGAAGAATTGCGTAGTCGTGCTAAAGAAAATATTGAATTGAACCAAAGAAATGCGAACGCTACGAGGATAGGGGAACAACGTTAAAAGGTAAATGATATAGTGGTAATTAAACGTACACAGTATGGAGTGGGTCTGAAATTAAAAGGGAAATATTTGGGGCCATATAAGGTGGTATTAGTTAAGAAACATGGAAGATATGACGTGGAAAAATTAGAAGATACAGAGGGGCCATGGAAAACTACCACAGTGGTTGAACATATGAAAACATGGGTTAGATCATTCGAGACGAACGACAAGTCAGGAGGGCCGAATGTAGGAAATGAGAATAAGAGAGAGAGTTGAGAACTACGTGCAGTGGTCAGCACTACTGAGAGTGAGAGCGCTAAGTTGATGTTGTGTGTAATTTGGTGGTGGGTTTGGTGTGTTGAGTAAGAATACAGAAATAGGGAGTGAGAGAGTTGATGTTGTGTGTAGTTTGGTGGTAGGTTTGGGTTTAGCGCAGATCAAATTAATCGTTGTCGGACGGTCAACCAAGGGAGTCGTGATCTGATGAGTTCAGCGTTTATATAAAAATAAATAAATAAGCAAAATACATATAAGCAAATGTACTAAATAAATATATAAATAAATAAACAAAACTACATATAAGTAAATGTACTAAATAAATATATAAATAAACTACATATAAGCAAATGTACTAAATAAATATATAAATAAACAAACAAAACTACATATAATCAAATGTACTAAATAAATATATTACTAAAGGATAAAAACAAAAACTACATGTATGCATTTACGTATGCCAATCCTCCGTTGATTGCTGCCTGCAGTCCCCTGTACTGCTGATGAATGATGATCAAAATCCTCTCTGAATCATCCAAAGGATGAGAAGTGGGACAAGTCCTCAATGCCCTGTCCCTGCACAGGTGCCAATTGATGAATCCAAAATGGGCGATTCCGTGTGTTGCCTGGTCGCTTCCCTCGTTGGACCGCTCAAAATAGTAAGCAGCGCTTCCTCCCGGAACGTCCAAAAAGTTAATCACAAAAGAGAGTCTACTGACTCACGGGCCTTTGCAGTTTGCAAATAATTTTATTTCTCTTTCCTTTCAATCACTTAGCCTAATAATTCATTTTGTACATTGCTTATAGTCAAACAGTAGATAACCCAAAAAAGCTAAAGATAACTTAAAGAGGGTACAAGATAAATAATAAAATAACTCCACTTCAGTAGAGCAGACAATTCCAAACTATGATACAACTAAAGTTTAAGAGAATTTCATTAACAATTAACAATACTAAGAGATAAAGATAAGTAAAGATTAAGAGACTTCAAATATTAGTAAATATATAAAATTCAAGAGAACTATTGACTAAAACAAACCTCTATTATTTAAACAGTTCGGTGCCAACAGAATACATGACCCAAAAAGGCGGAAAGTAGACAGCGCTACTTTAGAGTGACCAGCCTTATAAGTGGATTCATCGAGAGCACAACCAGAATCCAGAGTTCTGACTGCTACAACAAGTGCTCAATTTGGTCATCATCCCTGTTGTTGTTGTCACCGAAACACAGAGTTCATCTTGTGCTCTCCAGTACCCAATTTTTTACTCACTGTGGAAAGGCTATAAGAATGCAAAAGTGAAAAGGATAGAAAATTTGAGATCATAAGTGACAGCAGAACAATTACCGAAAACTTTGTTGCGTGTCGTGTGCAAGAAGAACCGTTTCATGTCTCTTGCCTATTATTTCTTATTATTCATAATTATGCCCGCAAAACTATCGTTTGCGAGCATTAAGCGAATGTTAAAGCAACACTCGCGTTTTTCACCGCAAAAGGCCGTTTGCGATAGTTTAACAAGTTTTTAAAAAGAGGATACATGTCAGAATCTGACTCTCTTTCAGAAATGTAACGAAATGTCACTTTATTTAACATTTGGTTTTATCGAAAAATCTTCTTTGATTCTTTTTTGGTAAAAGATTAAGTGATTTCATACGTGACATTGCATACGTGACATATATTTCAACTATGCTTTCTTTCAGGCAAATGTTCATATATTTTTGTTATTAAGCTTTATTTATTAAATCAAATAACAATTATTGTTGAATTATAACTAATATCAATTAAGCATAGAAAATAGGAACCAATAAGTAGTACAAAATTTTATATATTTTTCTTAACAGAATACCCAGTACGAGCTGCTTTAACTTGATGCCTGCCCGTCACATATTTTGTTTCTCCCAAAAACCATGCCACGCAGGTAAAAATAGTTACTTGGCGGTAACTAAAATGGGCACTTTAAACCTCATTTTGAGTGTTCAGGCGATAGTTTTCCGCAAAGTCTATTTGCAAATATTTTTTTTTTCTCATCAAAATATTTTTGCTGAGCCCGTTTAATAAAAAAAATGTAGTTTAAAGGACGGAAGCTGTGAGTCGAGCTAATGTATGTTTTAAGTTTTTTCTCCAAATCATTTGGCAATGCTGCCTCGACTTTTTTCACCGCTTTTGCAAATGTATGCCTACACATATAAGGCGCACACGGGCTATTTATTTTATTATCTTTTTTTTTCTCCCGATGGTTTCTCTGCCTTATGCGATCCTTTTCTCTCTTGGCTAAAGGCATATCTTCATTTGCTTTAGCTAATGTTTTCCATTGTGCTCTATTTCTTTGACTTTGTTCTTTGTTTTTTTGGCTGTATACGCTGAATCTTAACGGGTCTTCTTTCAAAGCTTCCCTCCACTTATTCAAGCTTCTTTTCTTATGTTTAGAAGAGCTTGCGTTCATCTATATATATGTATACATACATATTAACAAAAGTCTACATATTTATAATCTCAAAATTTCACATTTACGACTCAAACGTGACTAACTTCAAATAGCTCTTGAATTTATAATAATAATTTTTTGGCACTCGGTGTTTTTTTCTTAATTATATACACAAATCTCTGTTTATAGAAAAATTTGGACACACTTGCTGCTGTTATCAATCACGAAATGAAAACAAATTACGTTTTTCGGACTCAAGCCGAACGAAATTAACACACAAGGAAATTCGCTAGAAGAAAATGAATTGTGCTGATCAGTGTTGCCAAATCAGCCGTTTCTAGCTTTTTTGAGACATGATTGCGGGAAATAATGTAAAACAGCGGGCAGCGGGTATTCTGGCTTTTTTCAAGAATGTTATCGGCTTTTTCCGATTTTTTTTTATTATGTGATGTTTTTTAATGATTTATCGATATTGAGAACATTTGCAGTGTGTCCATCTCTATCTTGAAAGTGCCATACGTAAGTGTGTTAATCGTGAGACTTTTACAGTTTGAGTGATAATTGCAAACAAAGGAATCATGCCAAAAACGTTTCAAAAAATGCCGTGAGGCTTGACTACAAAACCCGGAGTTTTACGGCTGGGCTTCGGAAAGATGTCACGGATCCCACTCGAGTGTACTGTAGCTATTGCAAATGCGCAATTATTGCAAAGCTCTGTGATCTACGCGCCCATTCTGCGACGTAGAACCATATAAGTTAATTAATTTGCACTTGACATACATATTTAGAGAAACGGGTTGCGCCGGTATGGAAAATGTTGTATGGCCTACGAAATACCATACAGCTACCTAAGCCTAGTTGGCATAACTGAGGCTTTACATTGAAATTGTAAATTTAGATGACATATGCGTGTATTTTTGTGTTTGTATGAATGGTTTCCCAGTGGTCCAAAACATCCGTCAATGAGAGTTACGCGGGTTTTGAGCGGGTAAAACTAACGCTTCCGTATCCGAAAATGATCCGCGTATTAATCATATGTCGCTCAGTTTGAGGCAGCAAAAACTATCATTTGCTGCGATCGGAAACGGGCCGGTAATGGAACCGTTTGTGTCCCGCCAATGAAACCGGTTACGGACCGCCAATGATACCATTTGGGGCCCGTAAATGAAACCGTTGCAGCCCGCAAGTGATATAATTTGCAAGCCGCAAGTAATGTCATTTGATTAAAAATACTATTTACAATGTGCGAAATTCATCTATTTATCCATTATATATTAAAACATATGAAAAGAAATTTAAAAAAAAAAAAAATTAGGAACGTATAATCCTTATACCGCCACTGGATGATCACTTCTTTATATTAAGTAGAAATAATGAAAGAATTGCAAAATATAAAACTTCACTTTTTATTATACTTTCTTGTTTAATCACTCTGTTCAATTTTGCCACTTGAACCAATGTAATTATGTTGCCAAAAAGATTTGTTGTTCACTAAATTCCTAATTTTGATAATTAAAATGAAAAAGAATAAACTCATCAAATAAATGCACCACTCACTTCACTTTGTCTTCTTTTCTACTTACTTTGCTTTATTTCACCAACAAATAATTTTTTTTTTCACTTTGTTTCTGCGCACGCGCCTGCTGCACTAAATGCATACACAATAAAGAATAGCGCGAACGACAGCAAAACAAATACCGAAAATTTTGTGTTTGTGACGTTTGTCAGTTAAACCTCTTTAACTTATTATTGCTATTTATCTAATTATTCGATTCATGTCCGAAATATTCCAGCGAACGTGAATGTTTCTGAGCATGAAACGTATATTGTTGATGCGTTGGTTTTTGTTGTTGTGTTGTCGTCTCTTTTGCCTATTTTTTTCTTATACATACGTTTTGTACGGATGAAACGATCATTTCTGAGCCCGTTTCAGATAGTTTCGGCGAAGGTCCGTTCGACATACGATGTTTGGCACACTGGGTTACTCTTATTTTTGTCTGTGTTTGTGTGTGTGTGTGTGCATTATACCTATTTTTATGTGCGCTTGAAGAGTATAAAAATGTTTGTTGTCTCGTTTTTTCATACAAAAGTACTGTCATTTCGATTGGTATCTCAGAATGTTGTTTCATAAGAGTTGCCAAGTGGTATGGATAATTCGAGTTCGAAAAACTGCGGGTTCGATGCGACGAGAAAAATTTCGCTCTCGAACCTGCAGAAAAACTCAAAAAAACATGACCATTTTTGATGGAGATGAACTTTTCATAAGAAAATGTAGCGTGAGTGGAAATTATTCTAGCGTGAGTCGAGATAAAAAAAGTAAAGGCAATAGTAGCATATTAATGCAAAACATTAACAACCATATTGGAGATAATAAAAATAAGATATGGAACACCAAATGAAATATGTTTAAAATATAAAGACTGTTTCCATTTTAATAAAATTATTTTTTTTAAATTAAAATTCATCATTATAGGCCTTCATTGTGTGACAGTTTTACGGCAAGTTGAAAAATATTGTACATAATAAGTGATGCATTACTTGCCAACATACCTTGTAATATTTAAAGTTATTGATTTAATTCAATAAATATTATTAGAATTGTATTTCATTGCACATGATATATTTATAATTTGTAAAGTAATGTAATGAAAATTATTTCAAATAAAAGCAATTTCAACGAATATGTACATTCATGCATTTTGAGTTAATATTCAAATATTTGGAAGGCGCGCGTTTCGAAGTTGTCTTCTTCTTCATAATGTGCAGAGAGCAAGTGAATTCGTGCTCAAAAAGTTAACGTTCCACTCAAAAAATTATCGAAGTTAAGATTCCGCTCAAAAAAATAATCGAAATTAAGGTTCCACTCGAACGTCTCATGTTAAGTAAATACAAAACAAAAACAAATGTTCATTGGCTGCAACTTTTACATGCTGTTGATATTCAATTTTATCGTGTGGTCATGTTACTTCTGATGGCAGCTGCTCTTGTTCCTCCACCCGCTCCTTTTCAATCAGTCGCTTCTGTTCCCCCTCCCGCTCTTCGGGACATAACGTATTAAGAAAAGTATGGTTTGCGTTCATTGAGTCGCATTACACCATAATGTATTCTTTGATGAATGCAAGCTTAGCATCTTTGGAATAAAAGAAATGATACTTGTACAAGTAAAGAGTGAAAAATGATGAAAATTGAATTATTATTGAAATAATCATCTTCACGATCATCATTGGCAATATAAACAACTTTTTCTAAGGAAGACAATTGGTTTATTGCCACATTTTAATATGAATATCACCCTCTGACTGACAGAGCAAAATATCATTTAAATGGAAAACTTCTTTGATAAATTCATTGATGGTTTTGCTTCTCTCCAAGGCATGCAATTGTTTCTTTACAAGAATAAGCCTGTACTCTACTTTAAAAGAACGTATTATTAATTGGACAAGAGGTTGTAAGATGGCAGTAGGTTTGCTGATGGCAAATGAATATGGAGATTGTAGGAATTCACTATTGTGATGTGGCAAGCTGTTTTATTAAGAAATGTAACGGGTCTTGTTCTCTTTTGTTAAAAAAAGAAATCGGTGGTGCATTTAGGTTTTTGAAACAACGTAGGGATTTTGAATATACAATATCAATGTTTTTTTTTTTTGTATGTGCTTATGGCGTTTATTATGTAAAGCAGCGTTAATCGTAATTTTTGGCTCTTTTAATATTTTGATTGCTCCCGCACAGAAACAACGTTGGATTTGGGTTTGCTTTATAGGAAAGATGGGACATATAGATACTTTAGTAATAATCCACAATGTGAAATACAATTGTGCAGATGGAAATGTTTGCTGAGGTGAAGTCGTCGTAATGCTTCTCAAACTGCGTATTTAGTAGGCATAGCAACAGCAATTATTATAAAACTGTGATAATTTGTTTCTTCATGGTTTTTGGTATGTGTACTTCTAGTTTTTATAGAAATCGTGTTGGATGCTAGTAAATTGCAAAATAAATTTAATTGAACATTACTGCATTCTATAATAAATTGTCAAAATATACATTCATTTTTACATCACATTATACGCTACATAAAGGCAATAGTAAAAAAAGTGAAAAACAGTGCTTGTTGACAACCCTCCTTCATTAAGTACATTTTAACATAACTCACAAAATGTTAACTAACATTTATTTGAGTTCGGTTTGAACAAAACACCATCGAGTATCGAATAATAATGAAAATCGGGAACCGCATGATCTTCGTTCGAATTGTCCAGTCTATTTAATTTCATAGTCTTTGCTGTAGTGCAGTGCAGTAAAAATATAAAAAAGAAAAGAAACGGTAATACTATATAATAACCGAATAAAAAAATAACTGAATAAAAGTATAACCACATCTAACAAAAGTTCAACTTAATTCTAAAGCTTTTAACGAAACAAGGAGGGAAAAATAATTTAGATGATTAAGATAAAACAGGGATGGAAAGACATTTAAATTATTAAGTCGAAAAGTATATTACCTATCCTTTATTCCTAACTATACATAACTCGTGTCTCTACCTTCAGTGATCTCGGAGTCATTTTTGACCCTAAACTGAGCTTTAACCATCACATTTCTTCAACTGTTAATAAAGCTAAAAGTATTTTTGGTTTTATTAAAAGATGGTCTAAAGAATTTAACGATCCCCACGTTACAAAGCTTCTTTTTATCTCTCTAATCCGCCCAGTACTCGAGAACTGTTCGTGCGTCTGGTGCCCTCTACTACTAAGAATTTTGATCCTCTTTCTCTAGGTAGGTGCACAACTAACTTTGCCTCACATGATCCATTTCATGTATTATGTGATAATTATAACAAAATTTACCACATCCTTTCTCCTGAGATTTCGCCCACCGCTATCAACGCTCTGGTCTTGCAACACCTACGATTCTCCATCCACCGTGACTGAATCTGGACGCACAATTTTGGATGGGGTGTCTAATGTCTGCCTCTGACCACACATGCTGTGAGTAGGGGCATAGCTAGCTATTTAGCAAATAAATTTCCCCCAACGGGGCAGAGACAGATTTATCTTCTTTTTGCTTAATTAGTTGTAAGGCTTTATTTTAAGTATTTTTAATGTTCTTTGTTGACTGTATTTTGTCATAATTAAATTAAATAAATAAATAAATTTATAGCTAATAACTTTAGGCTCGTTTGGGGAGATGTTTCAGGCAGATATTTGGTATGTTATCAGGGCCTGGGGACTTCTTTATCTTTAGAACACGAACAACTTCATAGACATCCGCAAAAGTGATAGTTTCGTCGCTAGGGAAAACATAATTATCCAGTGAGTTATACGTGCTGTTAACAAGTGCCACAGTGGTTGGATCTGAAAGCGAATCAGTGAGGTGTTGTTTTTTCTCAAATATTTCACTCATGATATTAGCTTTCTCTACACTAGTACTGTAAAACATATTATTGTAACAGAAGCTAGGAACGAATTGTTTTTTATTTTTAATTATTTTGTGAATTTTCCAAAATGGTTTAAAGTTTGTGTCTAAACAGGATAGTTTATTATTCCAGGTAGAGTTATGAAATTCAAACATTAGCATTTTAATTTGACGGTTGAGAGAATTTATTCTGGCTTTGACGATTGGTTGCCTAGATCTTATCCAATGTCTTCGTGCAATGTTTCTTATTTTGATAAACTCAGTAATGTTAGCAGGAATTTTGGAGTTAAATGGTGGAATGACATTAGATTTAGATACTGCTTGGTCAATTGCTCCAGACACGCTAGTTGTTAAGAAGTTAATAAAGGAGTCAATTTCATTACAGGTAGATAGTGTATTATTTTTTAATGATGATGTGCAACGGAAGCTTTGGTTGAGGATACGCCTGAACAACTTCCAATTTGCTTTTGAGTAGAGTAAAGTTTGTTTATTGAAAGTAGTTATGGTAGACGTAATTTTACATACAATGGATAAATGTTCGGATGAAATGACGTTCAGAGCTAGTGGTTCAGTGAGAAAATGGGGAGATTTGCTAAGAAAAGGTCTAGTGTAGAAGGTTTAGACTTCTAACTGGGCGGGACATGTGTGGGATCTCTGGAGTGAATAACACTGAATTTACCTTTCACGGATAGCTCATGTAGTATGTTACCCCAGTAGTTTGCTTTAATGCAGTTCCACTGGCGATTTCTACAATTTAGATGCCCACCTAGGATGTAGCTCCCATCATCCTAAGTAAGTCTGCCTTAAACATGTCTTTTTTGTGCTTAGCATCTTTTGAGAAACAGCATGAGCGCAATAAACATTTCGCAGGAGAGCCTGGAAAATAGAGACCGAAAATGTTTAAGGTGTTCCCTCCATTTAATTCCAGCTGTATGCCAACGTTTTCTATAAGATGGGTGGTTATTTCAGCTATCTGCTTATGTTTAATGTTACTTTTAATGATTATTGCTACTCCACCCCCCTTATAACCACGGCGGTCGTTCCTATAGACAAGGTAGCCTTGTTGGTTTTTTATAACCTCTTTATTGTAATAACAAAGTAATACTTATAATAGGACAAACAGATTCCTTTTTATATATAAGAATAACAGATGACGAATGTGTACAAAGGAAAGAGTAAAAAAGGGATGTATGCTATGTGCTTCAAATTGCAATTGTTAAATGTTATATTCAACACTCCTCCTCATTTAAACAATCAATTTAATTTACACATTTCCCTTATTTAACATGCTTTACACCCGACAATGGTTTCGTGAATAAATCAGCAATCATTTCTTCTGTCGGGCAATATTTGCATTCCACGATTTTCTTATCAACATAATCTTTAACAAAATGAACTTTCGTGTCGATGTGCTTGGTCCGATTTGAAAATTTTTCTTCTTTAATAATTTTCAAACAACTTTTGTTGTCTTCATAAATCATGATCGGTGTTGTTATTTCCTGATGTATGTCGTTTAGTAATTTCTTAAACCATGCTGCCTCTTGACATGCATCCGATAACGCGATGAATTCTGCTTCAGCAGTTGATAATGATACGCAGTTTTGTTTTCGACATGACCAGCTGATCAAGCTTCCATTGTAAAAGAACGCATAACCACTATTTGACTTACGTGATGGTCTTCGGCCCAATTTGCGTCTGCGTATCCAATTAATCCGCCACAATTCTTTGATTTGTTTCCTAATTTCAACTTTAGTTGCGATGTTGCTTTTAAATATCTTACAACTCTTTTTAACTGGTTCCAATCTATTTAAGATGGATGTGTTGTCTTTTGTGCAAGAATACTAATACTTGCTGTAATGTCTGGACGCGTATTTAATGAAATGTATAATACGCATCCAATTAACCTTTGACATTTTTCATTAGTAATTAATTGATTTGATGGTACTGTCGATGAACATAATAGCCAAGTTCCATTGGTGTAATTGAACACTTCGCATCACTTAAACCAAAATCACAAGCGATTTGTTCGATATACTTCGACTGGCTCAATTCAAATATTCCATCATTATTGCGTGTCACTTCGATACCCAAGTAATGTTTGATATCCCCCAAATTTTCAATTTTAAACTTAAACAACAATTATGTCACCCACATAAATTAATATATAACACCATTGATCCTTTTAAAATACAAACATTGGTCAGATTTCCAATGAATAAAGCCTTCGTCTACTAAGACTTCATGAATCACTTCATTCCACGCTCTTGCCGCCTGTTTAAGTCCATATATGCTCTTTTTTAACAAACATACTTTATTCGCATCCGTATAATTTAAACCTGGAGGTTGCCGCATATAAATTGTTTCATTAAGTGCACCATTCAAAAATGCCGTTTTGGCATCTAATATGCAATTTACACCAAAGCACATCAACATCAACATTGATGTGCTAACTGATACGTATCAGATTCGACAACAACCACAAGGAAAATGACGTCATTCAGGGGTTGTTGTTGTAGAATGTGATGGGGACCAATAGTCGCATCAAGAACTGATGTGCCTTGATATGAAAATTAATAATGGTCACTCTAGACATTTTCTGACAGTGTCGCCAAGTTTTTCCTAGTGCTTCCAAGTTTTTTTGTGTTTTTCCAACTGTCGCATCACTAAACAGCAGCTGATGGCACAAAACATTGTTAAGTAAACCATAAATTGTCAATTTTTTTAAAAGAACTTAATAAAATAAGTATCAGGAATGAAAAAGGAAATTGCAAGAATTATTTGCAAATGTTGCAATATGATCTAAATCATGTAATTTTCAAAAACTTTTAGTTTTTATTTAACCAACGTGCTCGCAAGTTCCACGTGTGTGTATAACCAAAACATAAAACAGCTGTTCGTGATGCAAAATATCCGGTGTAAACGAAAAACCCCATCAACGTGATGTACTTTGGTGTAAATTGCATATAAATGTTTAACTAACAACTGTTGACTACTTGCCACTGCCAATAATGTACGAAATGTAGTCTGTCTAACAACTGGTGCAAAAACTTCATTGTAGTCAGTTCCGAATTTTTGTGAAAATCCCTGAGCCACAAGTCTAGCTTTGTACCGTTGAACACTACCATCAACATTCGTCTTCAATTTATATACCCACTTGCATCCAATTGCTTTCCTTTCTTTCGCCAACTTTACCAATTCCCATGTACCATTCTTTTGAAGAGATTTCATCTCCTCCTTCATTGCTTCAATCCACATGTCCTTTTGCTTGTTTAACAATGCCTCTTGATAAGTTTTTGTCTCTTGTATATCTCGTACTAAATGCATTTCATCAATCAGTCGTCGTGGTGGAATTCCCTTTGTACATCTGGATGAAATATTTCTTTGTGTCGATACTAGTGGTATTTCTAGCACTGCTGGCCGTACATGAGTTGGTGTTGTATGTTTTTCTTCAATCACGGTATCGCTTCCATTAACTGTTTCGTATCCACTACTTTCACCATTATCAATGGATTCATAATCATAAGTTTCAATCATGATGGTCTTTTCCTTTTTACGGCCCGGTATACTTAAATCAACATCAATTTCATTTTTGTTTTATTCATCCACAACCGATTTTGTAATCTGCCCACCAATGACGAACTTTAAATCACGACTAATCGTAATTTTCTTTGTCTGCATATCATAGCATCGATATGCCTTCGATTCATCATCATACTCTAAGAATATTATTTCAATTCCCGTTGGATCCAATTTTCTGCGATTTTCCGCTGGTACATGTACATAACATTTACTGCCAAATTCTTTAAAATGCTTTACTGAAACTCATTTTCCATTGAATTGCTCAAATGGAATTGCGTTCGTTGATCGTGTAATCGTTCTGTTCAAAATGTATGTCGCTGTTGACAATGCTTTGCCCCAAAATGTTTTTGGTAAATTTGCGTTTATCAACAAACATGGAGCCATTTCAACCAGTGTTCGATTTTTCCTTTCGGCCACACCATTTTTCTGTGGTGAATATGCAGCCGTTAACTGTGTGTGAATACCTTCAGCCCTTAAATAATTTTTGCTGAAACTGTTTGCCCGTGTATTCACCTCCACGATCCGATCTAATGATCTTTGGCTTTTTGTTGAACTTTGTTTTAACGAATTCAACAAAATTACGAATGCTTTCTTCCACCTTTATGTGCCAGTAGTCTAATAATGGTTATACGAGAATAATCATCAGTTAAAGTGAAAACATACCTTTTTCCACTCGGCGTTGCTGTTTGCATTGGTCCACAAACGTCTGAATGTATTAGATCAAGCGGTCCCTTCGATTCACTCAATGATTTCTTTGGAAATGGTTGTCTTGACAATTTTCCTTTTGCACATGTCTCACACAATTCTTTCATTCCGCAATCAATAATCTTTATTCCATTTGACTACATTTTCTTTATTGCTCCGGATCACAATGATCGAAAATCCGATGCCATGTATGAATACAGTTATCATTGTGACCATTTATTGCTGCATTTACTTTGCCTGGTATACGTAACTTACATAAATACTCAACACGATCTCCGATCGCAATTTGCACACCATTACATACAATTTCACAGTAATTTTGCTTAAAAACCACTTCCAAATTTTTGTCTGTTAGTTTTCCAATCGATAACATATTTCCAACCATACTTGGAGCAAATAATACCTCTTTGGCCAATGCTTCATGAACTGTACCATTTTGATTGAGAAATTTCAATTTACCGCTTCCAATACCGGTGACAGCTACGTGTTCGCCATTTCCAACCTCAATCATGCCTTTGTATGATTCATCAAGCGACGAAAAAAACTTTTTGTTATTTACGTGTCGAGTTGCACCCATCCATCTTTTAGTTGTCCAGCAAAAAATGTAAAATCCTTTGCCACGGTTGATTTTTCATCACTTTTTGTAATTGTTGATCTCTTTTCCTTCTTTTCTTGTTTTGCTTTCTACTGCTTATATTCCAGACAATCTCTTTTAACGTGATTTGGCTTTTTACAGATATAGCATTCAAGTCCCGAATTTCTACCACTATGACTGCTGCTATTACTCCCACCACTTTTTTGAACAAATTTCGAAACCTTTTCTTTCATTTTTAAACCATTTGAATTTACACGCCGTTCATATTCTGCAATCAACTTTTGCTGTACAAATGCAAAAGTTAAATCATCTGCATTACGCGCCTCAAGAGCTGTTATTAATGTGCCATAACTTTCTGGCAAACTGCTCAATAGCATTGCCACATTCCATTGTTTGGATATTTCTTCATCGGTGATGTCCTTAAGCTTTACAAACAAATTTTGCATTCGGTTGATATGTCCCGTAATATCAGCATTTTCAGCCATTCTTAATGAACAAATTTCTCGCATCAGATGTACCTTGTTGCTAAGTGTGGCCTTTTGGTGGTATAGCTTCAGTTTATTCCAAGCACCCGCTGCAGATGTTTTATTCCGAATATGCATGATTTGATCATCTTCAAGTGATAAACCAATGATCGCAAATGCCTCTTCATCTTTCCGACACCAATCAGACTTTAATAAATCGTATTCTGCTCATTGAGACGCTGTTGCATTTGCCGCTGGTTCTTGTGGTATGGGGTCACCAAGATGGTTTATGCATCAGTTGGATCCGGTAGATGGCGCTGTTGTGGAGATATAGGTTTTTAATATTTTTTTATCTAGCGCCCACTATACTAAGCCGATGTAAATAATTTTTTTTTAAATGACAAATGAATCCTAATGAAAAATATACTATTTTTAAGTATTAAGTTTTTTGAAAACCACTGCAAGACCAAACAGAAAGTTTTGCACGTTTTTTCGTTTTTAATGCTTTGGTTGTTCTTATACTTCTATTTTTTCTGTCTTAGTACGCACTTTTTGCGCTCTTCGTTTCTGTATTTGATGTTCATTGAGAGTGGGACAAGAAGGAGACAGTGTGTTTCGTTGTTTGTGCTTTGCTGTGTTTGTGTTTCGTGTTTGAGGCTATTGATTATCACGACGGGGACGCAGCAAAGCGCGCAGGGCTACACTAGTAAAGAATATATATTTGTGATCAGCTCGATAGGACGAATTGATTTAGACATATCCGTCCGTCTGTATGTATGCAAACTAGTCCCTCAGTTTTTGAGCTAGAGAGCTGAAATTTGTACATAGGTTTCTTTTTACCATACGCAGCACATTTGTCGGAATCAACCGAATCGGACCGCTAGGGGGGTGCCTCTCATACAAACCTACCTTTAAATAAAAGTTCTTATTAGAAAAAGTTTTTTGTTTTTAGACGTATCAAACTGAAATTTGGACACTATAAGTTTGTAATCTATGGTCATCAATAGTGTAAAATTCCTGATCCTAGGTCTACCAGATGGGGTACCTCCCGTACAAACCCCCCTTTAAATTAATGTTCTTGTTTGAAAAAGTTTTTTGTTTTTTAACGTATCGAACTGATTTGGACCCTATAAGTTTCTGATCTATATTCATCAACCATGTAAATTTCATGATTCTATGGTTACCAGGAGGGGTACCTCCCATACAAGCCGCCTGTTAAATTAATGTTCTTGTTAGAAAAAGTTTTTTGTTTTTTAACGTATCGAACTGATTAACCCAAATTAAATGGCAAACTTTTAAAGAATAAATGTACAATAAAATTGCCACTCAAACTGATGTGATGCTAATAAAGGAAGGTTGGATGCAACCCAGAGGAGCGTGAAGAGTATTACATCTTTGGCATAGCCAATGATAACTTTCTTTCTGGTTTAATAACAATTCAACTTTAAATTTCCACATTTGAAAATTTGAATTATTTGATTTGTACTCCGCCATTGTGCCAATTAATTGTTATTTTTCTTTAATAATGCTTTTACTTTTCTTCATTTATTTTTTTTAAAAATCTGGCATTAAGAAAATGTAAAAGTTCTCTTACATTTTACGGCACGCGCATTCCATGCCATGATGTTAAAACAATTATTTAAATTATTATTTTGTGCATACATACTTAACGGCTAACTGTGTTATTACTTGAAACTGAGCTTTTTTGTATGTACAGCCGCTTAATTTGTCCAAAAGTTCATTCAAAAGCTAATTTATTTCATCGAACGTAAACAGATCATGTGATCTTTGATTTGATGCATTGCGGTTGTTGATGTTGTTGATTATATTATTGTGGTTTAAAATTGTTGTTGTTAACATTGGAATCAGCCGTTGCGTTTGCCGTTTCGTTTGCCATGTCGTTGCCGTTGTGTTTGTCATTGAAACTCTATTTAGCACATTGATGGTAGCTAATAGCTTATGCTGCTGATAGTTGGCTTTTCTTGGTGTTGTGGTTGTTAAAGTTTTTTCTTCCGGTACGTTGACCTTTTTGATTTCTTGCTTTGAACACATATGATGGCGACAAGGACATACTGGATCAGTGGAGGGGTGATCACCTTTACAGTTTTCACAGCGAGAGGTACCCGTTTTAGTGCATTGAGCTGATTTGTGCGGACCAGAGCAGAAAGAGCATGATGTTTTAACATTACAAGTGCTAGATCCATGGCCAAAGAATTGGCAATTATTGCATTGAGTGAGTTGATTAGACGGCTTGGATTTAAACTCCCAGCGAACTTTGGTATTATCTATGCATGAGTGTTGTTCACGCAGATCTTGAAGTGTTATGGAACCGTTTTGAAAGTAAACAACGTAAATAGAAGATTTGAGCCAGAACGTGTTGTTTAATCAATGGTCTTAACATCAATGCATTGCAGCCCACTGCTGTTCAAGAGGTTTTCTATTGAATCATTGGTTAATCTATCCAATCCGGATAGAACAACCTTATAACGTTTTGTTTTTCTAGTCTCGTGGGAGTAGAATTATCATTCTTGCTTACTTAGGTCCTGACAGACCAAATTGAAATCCGCCGTAGTATTTAAGAAAATTTTGACACCAATCGATATAGATTTGACACAGTATTCTGTTACTGTAGATGCTCTGACCATATCATGGACTGCTTTTGCTGGCATCTTCAAAACCGTGATAGGTGGTGGAAGTTCTTCTTTTAACGGTGCAGGCTGCTCACCCTCGCTGTCAGTTATCATGGAACTGTCAACGTCATCGATGGTTTGAAGAGGCCGAAAAAAGTTTCGAAACTGGCTGCCGTCAGCGGTGTTGGTTTTATCGTTCTTATTTAAACGACGCATTTTTATTTTGTCTAAAACGCCGTCTGCGCAAGTATCTTGGAGTCACTCTATGTTGATTTTTAGATTTTATTTAAACACAAACTTGATCGATTTAAGCAAAAAGTTGATAGATTTATAACTCGCGATAATGGTTTGGAAACAGATGCAATCAAACTGTTACAATGACGACCGTACGCAATGAAAGCTAATCATGCATTTTGGATCATTTACAAAATCAAGTTGTCAACAATGTAGTCGAACCACAGCAACCAACCTTCGTGGTTCCATCGTCGAGATTTCCGAGATTGTCGCTTCCCCAATTTGATGGAAATCGAGCAGAATTCATCAATTTTATATCGTCATTCAAACAAATCATTGCCAACGAACCTAGTTTTTCAGATATTGAGAAATTCAACCTTTTGTTATGCTGTTTAAAGGGTCCTGCGTTGGAAGCAGTGAAGGCGTTTCAGATTACTCGATTACGTCTCGACTGACGATACAACATTCCAACCTTAACTTTCCTGGACGGGATTGAAGCTTTGTTTAAGCTACAGCCAGTTAATAAAACCGACGGACATAGCTTACGTAGTCTAATCGATAAAGCAAGCGCAATGTATAGTTCACTGACATCATTAGATACAGGATCAAACATAGCACAGGCAATGCTAATTTACATAGTCTTAGAAAAGTGTGATCAACAAACACGTGACAAATGGAATGAATCACTCAACTTGAATGTTTTAGCGACTTGGGAAGAGTGTTCAAGGGTTTTAGAACGGCATTGCTAAGCAAGCAGCACATCACAACGAAGTCAAATGGAACCAGCAAAACATAATCGGATTGTCAAACCACAACATGGGTTAACTTTTACAATCGCTAATGCTTATTGCGTTTGTTGTTCGTTGAGTGTTCGCAATTCAAGAGCTTCAGTACCAACGATCGTTTCAACATCGTCGAAGGTTCAGATACATGCATCAATTGCTTAAGTCATGGTCATCGAATAGCTCAATGTCCATCTAAATATCGCTGTCGTATTTGCAAACGTGCGCATCATACACTATTACACTTCGATAAAGTTCCGCCCAAAGAACACTCATCTACAGAACATCAATTAATACAATCACCACAGGTATCGCAACCTGTTAGTGCCATTACACATTCACACATGAACCAGGATCAATGTGGACAGATTATTCTAGCAACGGCAAAGATTTTAATAAAGAATTCGTCGGGTAAGTACAAATTGGGAAGGGCACTACTTGAATCGTGTTCTCAAGTTAATTTTATGACTAATGAGTTTGCCCACAAACTTCGTTTACGGCGAGACAACCAACAAATGGACAAACATCGGTGACGCCTTCACTAATATCGACACATGCACGACTACTGCAATCAAATCTCGCATTTCATCGTTTCAATTGTCGTTGCAATTTTCCATAACTTCACACATCGCCTATCAACCAGGTGCAGAAATCGATACATCGAGTTGGAAGTTGCCAACTAATATTCCTTTAGCCCATGAACAATTCTACATGTCTCGTCGGATCGACGTTTGATTGGAACAAAATCCTTTTTCGATCTCCTTGCCGTCGGACAAATTAAGCTTGGGGACAATTTGCCGACTTTTCAAAAGACTTTGTTGGGGTGGGTAGTGACTGGCAAATATCAACACAGAAACCAAGCAGTGGCACAATCATTCAGTTTGACACGTGAAAGGTGCATTGACAGCAATCTTCAGCGGTTGTGGGAATTGGAGGCTGTCAACGTATCTAGAGACTTACTCCAACCTGAACATCGTATGTGTGAAGAACACTACTCGAAAACAACATACAAACTTGACACGGGACGCATTGTCGTAAGATTGCCATTCACAATATATTGCGCCCCATCGTTTTTAAGCATTAGAAAATCGACTGTTGGCTGATGTTTACGCACAATACAAAACATTTATGGAAGAATTCGAGCAACTCGGACACATGTCGGTAGTAAAAACAGCAAATATCAAAGAAGCTCATTATTATATACCTCACCATTGTGTATTCAAACCTCAAGCATCGTCGCAGCGCTCACTCAATGATTTGCTGTTAGTTGGCCCAAAGTTGCAAGATGATTTGGACACAATTTTACTTCGATTTCGAAAGTTTCTTTATGTTTTGACGGCAGATGTAACGAAAATGTACAGGCAAGTATTAATCAATTCAAATGATCGCAGGTTTCAATATATCTTTTGGAGAGCATCACCCGATGGGACAGCATCGGCTCCATACTTGGCAAGCCGCAGTTTTCAAATGTTAGCTGATCAATCTATGAACGAATTGCCAATTGAAGGGTCAGTCGTCAAATCTTCGTTCTATGTTGATGATCTTCTATGCGGAGCAGATGATGTACAAACACTAAGGTTAAAGAAATCCGAGATCATCAAGGTTCTTAATCGTGGATTGTTTCCATTGGCAAAGTGGCATTCAAATCACCCTAATCTTATGGAAGATCAAACAATCAAAGAATTTGATCTGCATGAAGACAATACGACCAGTGCAGTCGGTGTGATTTGGGACCATCATAGAGATGTCTTATCTCTCAAATTCACACCCAACCAAACATATACAAAAAGAACAATCCTGTCTATTGGTTCGTCACTTTTCGACCCACTCGGTTTATTGTCACCACTCATCACTACAACAAAAATTATACCACAAGAACTTTAGCTATTGAAATTAGATTGGTATGAATCGGTGCCACAATCGCTTCATCAAGCATGGGAAAAATATTTGTGCTCATTTAAGACAATATCATCATTGAATATACCGCGTTGTTTAAACCAAGATGCCATCAAGTTAGATATACACGGATTTTGCGTGCATATGGTTGTTACTTGTATCTAAGAACCGAAGACTCTTCCGGTCATATGACCATCAATTTGTTAACTGCTAAGTCTCGAGTGGCTCCCGTTAACAATCACTGCCAAAATTAGAACTAATTGGAGCGCACTTGTTAAGTAAGGTGTTTATCAAGGTAAAGAATATCATAAGAGATAAAGACTTCAACACATATCTTTGATCAGACTCTCAAATTGTGCTTCATTGGCTGAAACAACACCCTGCAACATTGTCAACATTCGTTGGGAATAGATTATCCGATATTCAGAAAGCAACAACCAATTGTCATTGGAGATATGTACCAACCAGTATGAATCCCGCCGACGTTGTATCTCGAGGATGTACTGTGGATGAACTGAAGGATTCAAACTGGTTCAATGTTCCAGAACTCTTGCTAAAAAACAGTGATACTTGACCTGGTCAATACGACGATAGCAAAATAGACATGGAGGTTGTAAAAACTGAACAACGCAAAACTACATCTGCTTCAACAATCAAAGTCAACCATTTGTTAGATATAAACGTTCTCTTCGCATCATAGCCTATGTAATTCGTTTTACACAAATTTGCAGAAAAAATAAATTAGCGAGTGCTTGTTCGCCGTCATCAGAAGAACTGCGTCAAGCATTAAACGTCGTAGTTTGGAACATTCAACAACAACATTTTATTGAAGACTTTTGTTTGCTACAATAACAAAAACATCCGCACAGTTCGTTAAAGTATCTCAGTCCATTTATTGACAATTCTTCAAATTATGATCTCATCGCTGTCGGTGGCAGACTTGAAAATGCTGATCTTCCTTGTAATCAGAAGTATCCGATTCTACTTCCAAGCAAATCTTCATTTGTTAAAAAATATGTTCGTTATCTTCATCTACGTAATTACCACGCTGGACCTAAAGCTTTGGTTGCTTTGATTAGAACACGATTTTGGATAGTGAATGCTAGAACTGTAGCACGACAAATCGTTCGATCATGCATACACTGTGTTCGATATCGTTGCCAAGTGAACGTCTATCTGTGAGCAAACTATTCAGAAGAATCGGAATCGACTTTTGTGGTCCAATTAACACATATGTACGTATTCGAGGTAAGGGACCAATGAAATCATACATTGCTATTTTTGTCTGTTTAGAATGGAAAGCAGTCCATATCGAGGTCGTTTTTGACTTATCTACAAACAAATTTTTGGATGCTTTGAAACGCATGGTAGCACGGCGTGGGCCAGTTACCGACACATACTGCGATAATGCTACAAATTTTGTTGCTGTAGCCAATAAGCTGCATGAATTAAAAGCATTCATGTTCAATGTCAAAAATCAATCATCTATATATTCGTATTGTGCTTCAGAGGAAATAACATTCCACTTTATTCCTCCAAGAGCTCCATATTTCGGAGGCTTATGGGAAGCGGCTGTAAAGAGCGCAAAGGGTCATTTAATGCGCACACTGATGAACACAAAAATCACATTCGAAGAACTTAATACTGCCGTCATCGAAACTGAAGTTTTTTTAAATTCGCGACCGTTAACGCCATTATCTTCAGATCCTAACGACTTAAGCGCCTTGACTGCGGGTCGTTTTTTGACTGGTGATTCGTTCACTGCCCGAAAGGAGAATAGAAACTATCAACATCAGCAATTTAGATAGGTTTGATCAGATCATGGCAGTCAAACAACAATTTTGGAGACGTTGGTCTGCTGATTACATCAATGAGTTACGTGCTCGAACGAAATGGACAACTAAATCACCTAACATCGACATACATGAAGGTAATATACCACCGCTACGCTGAAAGTTGGGTCGCGTGGAATTTGTCGTATCTGTATCACCAGTTCATCGTATTGTATCGTTGTTAACCACACTTTTCGTTTTCGTTGGATCAAGCCATGCTATCGGCATCATAACCTGTTTCTTCATTGTTAACCTAACTTTGGTTGATCGAATTACGTCACGCTGTCGGCATCACACATGCAATGTTAACTGACGCAACACACACAGTTGTGAGTTTTTGTTTGGATCTAAAGTCATGCTAGCAGACCGACCTACTAGCATGCACGATTCACCGGACAAACAGTCTCATGTGATGCCTACATACTAAAACCACCCCCGGCCTACGCTGGCTCTTTTTTCAACCCTGGTGGGACTGCCAACTAGAGGCATTACTTCGCCAGGACACAGTTGTGAGTTATCGCTTTGCATATGTGTTTGGTTTGTTGCATATATAAATATCATCAAAGGCAATAGTTTGTTTAAAAATAAACAGAAGTTGCTAGTTATGTCGACTCCAAAAACTAAGAAGCCAATGATACATAGTCCAAATACGAATAAACCGTCAAATATGCCAACCGTTGATACGAACAAACGTTAACGCACCAGTGTCAAACGAAATATTGCTCGTATAAAGGAGCTGGTAGAGTCGCTCAAAATGCACACCGCATCATCATTGCATTGCCGCTTAGAAATTTTGGAGACGTACTTTAAGGAAGCGCTGCTATTGTAATCTGAAATAGAAAATGAAGATACAACAGACACCGGTCGCGCGGAACTAGACGACATGTATGTGAATGTCAAATCATGCATTTTGGATCATTTACAAAATCAAATTGTCAACATTGTAGTCGACCACAGCAACGAACCTTCGTGGTTCCATCGTCGAGATTTCCGAGATTGTCGCTTCCCCAATTTGATGGAAATCGAATAGAATACATCAATTTTATATCGTCATTCAAATAAATCATTGCCAACGAATATAGTTTGTCAGATATTGAGAAATTCTACCATTTGTTATGCTGTTTAAAGGGTCCTGCGTTGGATGCAGCTGAAAATTATCCCAAGCCCTAGAACGTCTCGACTCACGATGCAACATTCCAATGTTAACTTTCCTGAACGGAATTGAAACTTTGTTGGAGCTGCAGCCAGTTAATAAAACCGACGGACATAGCTTACGTAGTCTAATCGATAAAGCAGGATCAAACATAGCACAGGCAATGCTAATTTACATAGTCTTAGAAAAGTGTGATCAACAAACACGTGACAAATGGAATGAATCACTCAACTTGAATGTTTTAGCGACTTGGGAAGAGTGTTCAAGGGTTTTAGAACGGCATTGCCAAGCAAGCAGCACATCACAACGGAACCAGCAAAACAAAATCGAATTGTCAAACCACAACAGTTGCAATCGCTAATGCTTATTGTGTTTGTTGTTCTTGTGAAGATCATAAACTTGTTGAGTGTTCGCAATTCAAGAGCTTCAGTACCAACGATCGTTTCAACATCGTCAAAGGTTCAGATACATGCATTAATTGCTTAAGTCATGGTCATCGAATAGCTCAATATCAATCTAAATATCGCTGTCGTATTTGCAAACGTCCGCATCATACACTATTACACTTCGATAAAGTTCCGCCCAAAGAACACTCATCACCACAGGGGTCGCAACCTGTTAGTGCCATTACACATTCACACATGATCCAGAATCAATGTGGACAGATTATTCTAGCAACGGCAATGATTTTAATAAAGAGTTCGTCGGGTAAGTACACATTGGGAAGGGCACTACTTGAATCGTGTTCTCAAGTTAATTTTATGACTAATGAGTTTGCCCAGAAACTTCGTTTACGGCGAGACAACCACCAAATGGAGAAGCATCAGTGACGCCTTCACCAATATCGACACATGCACGACTACTGCAATCAAATCTCGCATTTCATCGTTTCAATTGTCGTTGCAATTTTCCATAACTTCACACATCGCCTTTCAACCAGGTGGAGAAATCGATACATCGAGTTGGAAGTTGCCAACTAATATTCCTTTAGCCCACGAACAATTCTACAAGTCTCGTCGGATCGACGTGTTGATTGGAACAAAAACCTTTTTCGATCTCCTTGCCGTCGGACAAGTTAAGCTTGGGGACAATTTTCCGACTTTTCAAAAGACGTTGTTGGGGTGGGTAGTGACTGGCAAATATCAACACAGAAACCAAGCAGTGGCACAATCATGCAGTTTGACACGTGAAAGGTGCATTGACAGCAATCTTCAGCGGTTGTGGGAATTGGAGGCTGCCAACGTATCTAGAGACTTACTCCAACCTGAACATCGTATGTGTGAAGAACACTACTCGAAAACAACATACAAACTTGACACGGGACGCATTGTCGTAAAATTGCCATTCAAAGAAGATCCAAGGGCTCTAGGAAATTCACAAGATATTGCGCCCCGTCGTTTTTTAGCATTAGAAAATCAACTGTTACAGTCCGCTGATGTTTACGCAGCGCTCATTCAATGATTTGCTGTTAGTTGGCCCAACGTTGCAAGATGATTTGTACACAATTTTACTTCGATTTCGACAGTTTCGTTATGTTTTGACGGCAGATGTAACGAAAATGTACAGGCAAGTATTATTCAATTCAAATGATCGCAGATTTCAATATATCTTTTGGAGAGCATCACCCGATGCAGATTTACAGACGTACGAGCTTAATACCGTCACATATGGGACAGCATCGGCAGTCTTCAACTGTTAGCTGATCAATCTATGAATGAATTGCCAATTGAAGGGTCAGTCGTCAAATCTTCGTTCTATGTTGATGATCTTCTATGCGGAGCAGATGATGTAGAAACACTAAAATTAAAGAAATCCGAGATCATCAAGGTTCTTAATCGTGGATTGTTTCCATTGGCAAAGTGGCATTCAAATCACCCTTATCTTATGGAAGATCAACAATCAAAGTATTTGATCTGCATGAAGACAATACGACTAGTGCACTTGGTGTAATTTGGGACCATCATAGAGATGACTTATCTTTGAAATTCACACCCAAACAAACATATGCAAAAACAACAAAAAGAACAATACTGTCTTTTGCTTCGTCATTTTTCGACCCACTTGGTTTATTGTCACCACTCATCACTACAACAAAAATTATACTACAAGAACTTTAGCTATTGAAATTAGATTGGGATGAATCGGTGCCACAATCGCTTCATCAAGCATGGGAAAAATGTTTGTGCTCATTTAAGGCAATATCATTGTTGACTATACCGCGTTATTGTTTAAACCAAGATGCCATCAAGTTAGATATACACGGATTTTGCGACGCTTCATATCAATTTGTTAACTGCTAAGCCTCAAGTGGCTCCGGGGAAAAAACAATCACTGCCAAAATTAGAACTTATTGGAACGCACTTGTTAAGCAAGGTGCTTATCAAGATAAAGAATATCATAAGAGATAAAGACTTCAACACATATCTTTGATCAGACTCTCAAATTGTGCTTCATCAATCAACAACACTCTGCAACATTGTCAACGTTCGTTGGGAATAGAATATCCGATATTCAGGAAGCAACAACCAATTGTCATTGGAGATATGTACCAGCCAGTATGAATTTCGCTGACGTTGTATCTCGGGGATGTACTGTGGATGAACTGAAGGATTCAAACTGGTTCAATGTTCCAGAACTCTTGCTAATAAACAGTGATACTTGACCTGGTCAATACGACGATAGCAAAATAGACATGGAGGTTGTAAACACTGAACAACGCAAAAATACATCTACTGCAACAATCAAAGTCAACAAATTGTTAGATACTTTAAAGAAGCTCAGTTCATATAGACGTTCTCTTCGCATCATAGCCTATGTAATTCGTTTTACACAAATTTGCAGAAAAAAGAAATTAGCGATTGCTTGGTCGCCGTCATCAGAAGAACTGCGCCAAGCATTAAACGTCGTAGTTTGGAACATTCAACAACAACATTTTATTGAAGACTTTTGTTAGCTACAATAACAAAAACTTCTGCACAGTTCGTTAAAGTATCTCAGTCCATTTATTGACAATTCTTCAAATTATGATCTCATCGCTGTCGGTGGCAGACATGAAAATGCTGATCTTCCTTGTAATCAGAAGTATCCGATTCTACTTCCAAGCAAATCTTCATTTGTTGAAAAGTATGTTCGTTATCTTCATCTACGTAATTACCACGCTGGACCTAAAGCTTTGGTTGCTTTGATTAGAACACGATTTTGGATAGTGAATGCTAGAACTATAGCACGACAAATCGTTCGATCATGCATACACTGTGTTCGATATCGTTGCCAAGTGAACGTCTATCTGTCAGCAAACTATTCAGAAGAATCGGAATCGACTTTTGTGGTCCAATTAACACATATGTACGTATTCGAGGTAAGGGACCAATGAAATCATACATTGCTATTTTCGTCTGTTTAGAATGGAAAGCAGTCCATATCGAGGTCGTTTTTGACTTATCTACAAACAAATTTTTGATTGCTTTGAAACGCATGATAGCATGGCGTGGGCCAGTTACCGACACATACTGCGATAATGCTACAAAATTTGTTGGTGCAGCCAATAAGCTGCAAGAATTAAAAGCATTCATGTTCAATGTCAAAAATCAATCATCTATATATTCGTATTGTGCTTCAGAGGAAATAATATTCAGGTGGCGGATAATGGACGGCCTGCAAATATGTAGGTTAGCTGCGAATAATGAATAAGCAGTCCCCGACCAATGAGCGGCGAGAATGGAAGGGGTAGCTAAAAGTCTGCACACCCTTGTGAAGTTCTCGTGACGGGGCGAGTGGAAGCCGCCCTTCGAAATAAGCTTTAACAAATCCAAGAGCGTCTGTTCCCATATTGGGCGGCTTCATGGTCTGCGTCTGAACCTGATAGGTCGGCAGTAATATAAGCCTGGCGGTAGGGCTAAAACGCGGAGATGACCGATCCTCGTCACGTCACGCTGGGAGTCTCCGAATCGTTGTTAGTTTTTCCACTAATGATGGTGAAGGGGTGATGTGAGCGTGCTCTGCCGAGGCGGCAGGCGTGACGTGGGTCAGAAACCAGCCACTTTGGACCCTGGTCAGGGCCCTCCTGCACACGATGCGCTGGCAAACTAAAACAAAGAAATGTTAAATTTTTCCGGGAAGAATACCACTAAGGCAATGGCCAACTTGGTTGCTGTAGCGGACAAAGCTACAAGTTCATCTGGAGATTTGGTCTTCAGGCGGAGCAGCAAGATGTGTCGCTCGCCTCCAAGAAAGGCCGAAGATCCACAAACGATCCCGTGGGAGGTAGCTTGCGCAAATGAAGTGCCCTCTCCTTTCAAAGTAGGATCAGAAACTGTGCCAGAGGTGGTAATAGCAAACGCTACAGTGGAGAATGCGACGTCGGCACAAACAAATGAGGATGCAGAAGTAAAGGAGAAAGAGGTGGGTGTTGCATTAGGTGAGCCTATTTCAGTTTCTGCTAGGCCGTCTAAGTCGAAATCACCACAGCCAAGAAAGACGACGGCTGATAACAGTAGGCAAGTGGACGTAGATTGTCCGGAGGAGCCGCATACAGCAAGCACAATGAGGAAATTGGAGCAGCTTGCCATGATGATGGAGAAGCAGCGGCACGTTAACAACGAGATGAGAGAGCTGTTAGCTACGGCAATAAGACTTCACAGAGACGAGGTTAACAAAAAGCTGCATCCTGTCCGGCTAGCAGTGAGCGTCGCCACGATCGGTGTACAGACAGATGGGAGAGCACAGGTAAAGCTTGTGGTTAGCGTAACTGTAGCGAAGGAAGATCCACCCTCTGTAAAGATATCAGGTATAAATAATAATCCTGATAGCGGCTCGTCTACATTGAGGGCTGCAAATGAAAACCTTAAGCCAAAGGAGAATAAATGGCAAGTAGCTGAGCATCGGAAGAAGACGGAAGCGCAGCGACCATCCCCATCCCCTGAAAATAAGGGTGGGGCACCTTCCAAGCCACCACCTAAACAAGTTGAAGTAAGGTCTCGCCGAACACGCCCCGATGCTCTAGTCATTACTAAAGCGTCGGAGTTATCCTATGCAGACATCCTAAGGACGATAAAAGGGAAACCTGAGCTCCAGAAAGCTGGCGACAACGTTAGGAGGATACGCAGAACGGCCAAGGGAGAAATTCTTCTCCAACTCTCTAAGAAAGGTAGTGCACAGACGGAAGCCCTAAAGGATGAGATTAAGGAAGCCCTGCAGAGCTGTGCAACGGTGAAATCGCTGTCCCAGCTAGAAGTTATAGAATGCCGTGATCTGGATGAAGTAACAGAGGCAGAAGAACTGAGAGTAGCCATAACCAGGCAATTTCCTGCAATCAAGCTCAGCAGCATTGCCATTAGAGCAATGAGATTTGCTAGAGATAGGACGAAGACAGCCAATATAACTTTACCGGTCAAGCAGGCAGAATCTCTGCTTAAGGCGGGATTGTTGAAGGTGGGTTGGGCTCGTTGCCGTCTGAGATAACATATAAGTCCCACAAGGTGCTTCAAGTGCTTGGAGTATGGCCACATTGCGAGAGGATGCAAGAATAGTGCGGACCGCTCAAAATTATGCTTGAGATGCGGAGCTGAGGGACATATTGCAAAGACATGTCGGGAAAATCCCACGTGTCTTATTTGCCCGGAAGGTAAGAATGCACATGCTTCTGGGAGTTACAAGTGTGAAGCCTTTAAGAAGGCCATGCGTGATCTGAAAGCTAGGCATGATTAAGTGTCTACAGCTTAATCTAAATAGGTGCAGTGCAGCGCGGGACTTACTCTCGCAAACAGCCATAGACAGGAAGGCTGATGTACTACTGGTTAGTGAGTTCCATGGGCCAAAGGAAGACTTAAATGTGTGGACGTAGGATATTAGTGGCAAAGCGGCTACAAGGCAATGCTTCCTTTGAGCATAGAGAGCCCTGCTCGTATGATGGTTTCACCTTTGCCAAAATACGGGGCATCCCATTTTGCAGCTGCTACACATCGCCAAACGTAAGTCATGATTCATTTGATGACTTCCTGGATAGACAGGTTAGCGCTGCGAGGCATAGATCCCCTCTCATAATCGCCGGTGACTTTAACGCATGGGCGGTGGAATGGGGTTGAACTAGCACCAGTAGGCGCTGACGGGCTGTTTTGGAAGCATTTGTATCGCTGGATATGGTTCTACTTAATAGGGACAACTCAATCACGTTTGACAACGGGAGAGGCATTTCGGCAATAGATCTCACCTTCTGTAGCACATCGATTGTCAGTGCTATAAAATGGGAGGTTGCAGATGTCTACACCCATAGTGATCACCTTGCGATACAAATTTGTATTTCCCCTCAGGCAAGGTTCACTATATCAAGATTGAGGAAGCGGGCCCTGGGTATCGCTTGGAAAACTTGGAAGCTGGATAAGGAAACTCTGGATTTGTTTATCTCCGAGTTTAAAGTAGCGCCTGGTAATGCGAGTCAGCAATCTGGGCAAATTATGCAGGGCCTCACAAGGATGTGCGATGGCTCTATGCCTAGGAAGACTAGAAGCAATGGCAGGAAGCCTAACTACTGGTGGACTGATGAAATAGCGGAACTTCGCTCGCAGTGCCATCAACTATGGAGAAGATTCCAGCACAGCAGAAGGAGGAATCCTGCTTCTCAGGATACTCTTCTCTTCCTCGACGAATTTAGGCACAAAAAGTCCCTACTAAGCCCTACTACAATTGATGCCTTTGATCCCTATTTGCTGCATTAAAATCTTCGCATACACGACTAACGGTGCTAACCAACCCATGGGGTCGAATATTCTTGATATATCTGATAATACTGATCTTTTAGTTGCGTTGTCAGTTAGCTGAGTCAGTGTTACGCTATATATAAAGTTGCCGTTCCTTGTATCGCAAAGTAAACCAAGTGTGTTTATTGTAGATTGTTCGATGATTGTTTCTTCCGAAGATTCTCTGTCTTCTGGATGAATAATTTCAAGCAATGCGTTTGAATTCGATGCCCATTTTCTCAATCTGAACCCTGCGCTCAGTAGTATTATGTTAATGTCATTTTTTAGTTGTGATGCGTGTTGTAAATTAGGAGCGCAATGTATAAAATCGTCGACATAAAACTGATTTATAATGCTGTCAGATGCTTGTGGATACTCCGTCATGTGTAGGTGTGCTGCTTCTTGTAATGCCCGTATTGCTAAAAAGGGTGCAGCTGCTTTTCCGTATGTGACTGTCTTCAACTCGTATTCCTTTGGAAGCTCCTCCGTTGATTCTCTCCATACAATGCGTTGTAATGGGCGATCAGTGGGATGTACGAGTATCTGGCGGTACATCTTTTCAATGTCGCTTGTAAAACCAATTGCATATTTTCGAAATCTTGTTACAATGCCAAATAAATCGTTTTGAATCGTTGGTCCAACTAATAAATTATCATTTAGTGACCAACCATTGCATGTCTTATCCGTCATATGTCTTATCGTACTGATTGGTTTGATCACTACATGATGAGGTAAGTAACAAACACGTTGTGTTGAATGAGTTGCCAGCTCCATATGATCTAAATTATATAACTGCGCATAAAGTCGATGTATTCTTGTTGAAGATATGCATTGTTTTTAAATCGTCGTTCCATGGCATATAACCTTTTTAATGTGTTTGATTTGGATTCACCAATGTTAACGTTGTCATTCTTAAATGTAAGTTTCACGACAAAACGACCCTTTGTTGTGCGTTCGTAGTTGCTCTTGAAATGTTGCTCTGCTTGTTCTTCATCTTGTGTAAAATATTGTTTCGTCGCTTGTAATTCCTCCATTTTCCAAAACCGTTGAAGCTGTTTATCCAAATCTATACTGACGTGTGCTGATATAAACTGCTGTCTAGATGTTGATTCATATTTACCCATTATCACCCAACCAAATATAGTGTTGAATGCCGTAGGTGACCCGCTAGGATGAACCAACTTGTCTGCTAAACAACATTCGCTGAATACCTCTGCTCCTAATATGATGTCAATAGGGCCAGGCTTCTTGTATGAATGATCTGCAAGATTTAAATTATTGAAAAATTAAAAGTTTTCATTACTGGTTTCATAGGATGGTAAATTCTTTGTGAGACTGTGTAAGCAGATCGCTTCGGTGCTTACGCTTGTCTCTCTGTCGTTTGAGCTGTTTGTAAGTCGAACCCTTCCTCGAGTAAGACTTCCATTGCTAGCACCGACTCCGTATAATAAGCTCTTGTCGTATGAACGTCTCAGTCGAAGGCGTTGAGTGCATGCTTTTGATATGAGACTACTTTGCGATCCCGAATCCAACAATGCTCGACAAGGTTGGATAACACCACTTACATCTGTGACCATTACTATTACCATTAGTAAGAGTACATGTTGCCGTTGAAATCGTAGGGTCACATTGACACTGACGCATGTTAATTGTGGTGCGTGCTCTGCCTTGCTCGTATTGGTGTCTGATGATATGTGAAGTAATGTATTGTACTTTCCATCGCATTTTCTGCATGATGGCCCAGTACACTCATTCGCCTTATGATTTAGACGAAGACAATTAAAACACTTGTTGTTTTGTTTTACAACAATTCGCCGATCTTCAGGTTTCATTTCCTTGAACTTGTCACAATGATACAAGCCGTGTTCTCCTTTGCATAATGTACATGCCAATATAGTGCTTGTGTATGTGCGTGTTTGGCTTTGCCTTTGTTTGTCTTTCTGCCGATTGATTGCTTGATGTACACCATTCTGAGTGCTCTCCAATTCAAAGACTCTTCTTTCTAAAAATTGAATTAGTTGGTCATATGTTGCTTTCTTTTGATCCTTTTGTATATCTCCATAACATTTCTGTGTCGCCATCAAGCTTCTTCTCCAATGTAAATATCAATACTGAATCCCAATGAACTACTGGCTCATTCAGTGCTTTTAGCCCATTATAGCTTTCATTGATATTGTTGACGAATCGTTTAAGTTCTGTTGCAGATGCTGTCTTAATTTTTGGTTGACAATTCTAGATACGTATATTTAACCTGATCTGATTTTATTTCTTGTTTTTTATCTATCATGCCAGAGGGTTATGATATTAGGGTGTGTGCCTGTGTGTTGCACTGTCTCTACTGAGGATTTGCAGGTGTTGCTTGGAGTGGTTCCTCTTGATTTGGAGGTCAGGCGTAAGGCCATTGACTTCAGAATCAGGAGAGGATTACCGTTGCTGCAGGATGATTGGCTGCATGGTTTAGATGTGGAGAGCTTGGGTCGAAAAGAATGTAAGATATTGTTGAGTGAACAGGTTCTGACTGACTGGCAAATCAGTTGGGATAATAGTGTGAATGGGCGGGCAACATACAGGTTCATTCGGGATGTAACATTTGTTGGCAGTCGACCGGCCTTTGGTTTTAAGCTCTGGCTCGGATTCCTGTTGACTGGTCACGGTTCCCTTAATGCTTTTTTGCATTCAAGGGGCCTAAGTGACAGTCCGGAATGCCCTTGTGGCGCGATCGGGGAAACGTGGCAGCATGTTCTTTGTGAATGTTCTCTGTATGATGATTTGAGGGACCTGAATGCGTTCGGTATTTTTAGGGTTAATGGGGATTATGTTTTCAGTCAGGTGCTCTCCAGTAGGGATAGTGTTAGGAGATTGAATGAGTTTGCACGTGCAGTTTTTATTAGGCGTCGTCCGCTTGTAACCTGAGGGTTCCGTGCTTTGTGTGTGAGTGTATGGGGAGGGTTTAGTGTTGTCTGGGGGGCACCAGTCCCTGAGCTTCATGGAGCTGTACTGGTAGTGATTTTTGTCACGCTACCCGACCAGAGGTATTTTTTCTGGTACCACGGGCGTTTGGAAAAGTAGCGGTCTCAGCCTACGATCCATTCGCTAAAGTCCTTGTGACAGTGGGGACATAGTTCATTTTTGATCGTTGATCTAATAATTGCTGCCTTGGCAGAAGAGGTGGGAATAGACCTCGCTCCGAACAGTGAGAAAGCTATATCCATGAATATAGTGTATACTGTGCCATCTGTGGGTTCTGCCTGCATTCTATTCCAGTGAGCTATGTTTGATTTTTGGAACACCAACCCACGAACTATTTGGGGTTCGAATTGGTAGTACCTCGGTACCACGGGTGGTCAGGAGCCCACGGAACATGTTTCCGTCCTGGCCAGCGGAGACGGCCCCTCTATGGGAGTATCGTGGTGGCTGTGGTTGTACCCAAATGCGGGTAGGGTATGAGCTCGACGTGGAGTTGCGTTATACAACCGGGTGCTGTGACCAACAGATCAGCAGAGGTTTAGATAGGCCTTGTTCCTAACCAAGGAATGAGACATATGACCAAAATAAGTATGGCTTGAGATTGGTACCTGCGGATATATATCCAAGGGGCGTTGATTGACGTTTATCAATCCCTGTGCTTGGCACCGTGATATTAAGTCTCTACGACAGGTGTTCACGTTAAACAAATTGACTTTCATGTATATTATAATTATTATTTTATTTTTTATTGAATTTATTTTGCTTTTTATGTTACAATGTTGTGTAATGTTCTTCTATTTGTCTTGTGAATGCACGCGTCTGTTTTTTACTGTCTCTCTTGGCCTCCATTCTCCTTTGTTCCTCAAAGTAAGTGTGTTTTTTTCTTCTCTTTCTTATCGTCCTCCTTGCCTTGTTTCATTTTCTGTTCGTTCCATAACTGTGTTGGTCATTAATCGTTGTCGTTATAGTGTTAAGAAACACCCCTCACATTATCGTTAAATTTGAATCTCCTAAACATCCAAACAGGGTTTCTAGCACCCAAAAATGGAATTGGGCTGGAATTAAGATGAAAGCAGTTTCTAGCACATACCCGATAAATTCCAAATTTCAGTTCGATATGACAAAAAACAAAAAAGTTTTCTAATAAGAACAGCTTTCATTTTACTTTTTCGCGACAAAAATCAAATTTTTTTTTTTCAAAAACTTATCTAAGTACGCTTGGGCTTAAGACAAATATAACGATACTTCAACTGTCGAAATCCATTAACCATACACAAGATACGTGCGAAAAACATAACCCTTCTTGGCAGTCGGGCAAAAGAGGTAATCTTCGAAACTACTTACTTATCCGGTTTTTAAAATTCATCAACAGTAGATTGCTACTTTGTCACTGATTGTCATGGGCTATATCTATCTAATTAAAACTAAGTCTTTGTTGATACTCAAACTGTAACAGAGAGAATATAGTGATGTAAAAAAGGAAGCATATCTAATATCTGGCATTTGTTTCCATTCGGTTGGATGCTTCTAGTGCCAGACTGGGTCGAGTACGCTAATAAATTATAAAAATACTTTTAAAATAGCTTTTATCCTAACATACCCCACTTCACAATTCAGTATTTATTTTACACCCTTAAAATGTTCCATATTTTACTAAAACACATCAATGATATTTTTAAAATGATTTTAAATACTGTTTATGATGCGTGTGTATATGTTTTAAATACCCCTGCAGTATGCTCGGTGGAAATTGTCGCCGTTTCACTAGTTATTCACCAGTCCGTCATGTACTAGTGATTTCCTAGTCACCTGGTAAGAAGAGGCGAGCCACTAAGAGAGGCAACAATTGTTTACTCTCTTTGAACTGGTGTCGAGAGCGGAAAGTCGGACCGAAAGAATGTGATAAAGAACCGTTATGAAATTTTACAAAGTGCAGTGAACACGTGTATTGTGGAAACAGTGTATTTACGAAGGTTCTGGTAATTTTAATTTATTGCACATTTTTAGTATCAACAAAGAACACAGTTTGAGTTGCATTGTATGTTTATTGTACTTATACTCTTATAAGTTTGTCATTTAATGTGAGTTTGTATGGGAGGTACCTTTGCTGGTAACCCTAGAATCAAGAAATTTACATGGCTGATGGATACGGAACACAAACTTATAGTGTCAAATTTCAATTCAATAAGTCAAAAAACAAAAAACTTTTTCTTATAAGAACATTAATTTAAAAGAGGGTTTGTATGAGAGATATCCCCCTAGTTGTCCGATTCGGCTGATTCCGACAAATGTTCAGCTCTCAAGCTCAAAAACTGAGGAACTAGTTTGCATACATACAGACAGACAGACAGACGGACATGGCTAAATCAACTCGTCTCATCGAGCTGATCACAAATATATATATTTTATGTGGTCTGCGATGTCTCCTTCTGTGTGTTACAAACTTCATGACAAACTTTTAATACTATTCACTCCCGTGAAGAGCATAAAAATAAAATTGTTTATTGAATTTATTTGAAAAACTAGTGAAATGGGACTAGCGAAAATAAGTGGAATAGTTGAATACATGTACTTGGGGATAGAAATTCTCCAGTGCTGGTGACAAAGGAACAAGTCCAAAACTATGACTCATACTGCAGGGATGTTAGATAGCTATTACCGACAACACCGCTTTTTCTTTAAAGTCGATTTAATTAAAGAAAAAAAAAATTGGCACAATATCAGGAATTTCAACGTTACACTTTGTTATAAAAAACTTTTTTAAAAAATGCATAAAATAATTGAAATGATTTAATTTACAGTACAGCATTAATCAAATGATAATCCGATAATATGAATCGGAAAGACTATAAAGAGCAACAATTGGTGATTTTGCATCAGACAAATAGTCCACAACTTCATCGTAGATATCAGTAATATAGCGTCTATATTTAGGAAATCTAAAATGAATGAAAAAAGTCAGTTTGAATTAATTATTTTATAAACATAGATGATATAAATAGTTCACAGTTGCCAAATCGATTAAAGGCTGAAACAGAATGGTGAAGCTGAAGCCCGAAGAAAAAGTGAACAGAATAAATGGTCCATAATCGCTTTTGATTTGCTTGTCATTTAAGAGGCAGACAGCGAGAGAGAGACAGATGATTTGAAGTCAAACTACTTTGACTTCACGGCTTCAGGTTCAGTCTCAGCTTCAGCTTCACATGATGTTCGTTCACATACACCTGCATTTGATTTTTTGTCCGGCTTCAGACTCAGCTTCAGCTTCACCATTCTGTTCAAGCCTTAGCTCCATAATAATAATAATAGAATAATATAAAATTATATATACAAGGTGGCGCAAAAGAAGTCATCCGATGTTGTTTGGCTCTTATTTTTTTTCTAAATGAAAAACTTCGATTCTGATTTGATTTTTGATTATGTTTATTTAGACCTTTAGAATTAATTGTGTTAAGTCGAGAAGATGATATCGGACAAATGGGCGCCGCCACAATTGATTGCCATACGGGCTTGTTTTATGGCATTTTCCATCACTTCGGCGAGCGTTTCGGGCGATAAATTCTCGCATTCGTGTCCTTGAGGGCTTCCAAGGTCTCAGGCTTGTTGATGTAAACACGGGACTTCAAAAAACCCCATAAAAAGAAGTCCGGGACCGTTAAATCAGGCGATCTGGCGGGCCAGTGCAAATCGACGAATTGTTACGCAAAAAAATAGACACAATTATTCCGCGTTCTTGGGGAGTGTATTGCTCCATGGCTTATTCACTTGTATTCTGTATCTGTCTAGTCCACAAATGTCAAAACAGATTTGACATTGGGGCCATTTGCAAAAATGAGATCATCTTCCAATAGGGTGATGTCTTTTGTGCCACCTTGTATAAATATATATACATATATATATAATACTTTATATTATTATAATTTTGTCATTTAGTAGTGTCAATACTCATTATTAGAGAATTTTGTTTTGAATATTATACAAAAATATATATAATATAATAAAATTCATGAAGTAGAATTAATCGATTTGGCAATTGAATATCAATAATACCTTTCAACCACATAGTTCACTTCTTGTTCTGTCTCTTTTTTAGGCAATTCACGTGGATTGATAGCACCAACAAGCGCATTCAACACAGATGGCGGCAATTCCACTACCAGAACATTAAAAGTCTCCTTTTTAACAAAATGCATTAAAGTTGAGCTCATTTGTTGTGTTACTTGGTTCTCTAAACGACGTTTCACATTTGCCGATAAGCGATCATGTGTAAGGAATGCAACTTGTACATTAGGTAGTTGACTTAAGCCACTTGGTGTATAAATTGCTTTAACATTAGAACCTGATGATGATGCACTGATGCCAATGCTATCACCACGACTACCACCACCGCCCACGCTACAAACACCAAAAGAATTTGTATTGGCTAACTGGCTAATGTAATCGATAGGCGCCGCATTTCCAACATCATTACGACCAACTTTTTGTATGAAATCAACTAATTCGGTTAATGTGAGATGGCGTTCCTGAAAACGATTACTCTCAAAGGAACGCACACGTAACGACCCATTCTCGGCAACCAGTATAACATGTAAAGCACCCAGTTTAGCCAAATCTTGTGCTTCATCACCATTGCCACTTGTTTCTACTATACTGCAACGAATGCCAGATGACCACAATAGACGCATAATATGTGTAACATCTTTGAGCGGCGGCCGTGCGCCACATACACAAATACCGATATCAATGGCACGACAATCTTTAGTATATTCTACACCCATCGCAGCAACTAGCTTATCCAGAGAGAATGAGATACCAGCTCCGCTTAACATACTACGATTAGGTAGAGTAGCATTAAAGCTTTGTGCTTGCTTTTGGAATTCATGCAACATAGTATCATATCGTTCTCCTTCAGCAAGTATTGAAGGGTGTCCAGAACGAACAGGTTTCAGATCAGCCAACATTTGCCAGACAATACCACCGCTACTGGCACGATCAAAACTTATAGGCAAACCAGCCAAAATGTTAATGGGACACTGTATAATTAAAAGTAAAAAAAATTTCAATTATACAATAATTATGTATGAGTATGAGCCATTTAATTATTTCATATTATCATTTTATAAAAACTTACAGTGACACCAAGTCCATAAGCCAATTTAACTACAGTTTCCAATTCACGCAATGCACACTTTGCTAAAGAGGCTGCCTCACCTTTGCCACGTACCAATGTTTTTAAGGCAGATTCATCAACACTACTGCGTGAGCCTGTTAACAAGAAATTCGCTAATAAAAGATCCATTACGGTCTGAGCTGATGTACGTGTTTTCTCCATTATTACAACAATACTCGAATGGAACTGAAAACGCGATATGCGACCCTCATTGAAATCCAAAATATTTCCAAACAATTCAGTATAATGGGACTTAGGTACATTACAATAGATGAGAATGGCACGCAAGAGATTTGTATGATTAATCCGTATGGTGATATTCTTTTCCCGTAAACGTGGTATTTCGTTTGTTATCTCAAAGGCTAGAGAAAGTAACTCGGCGTCAACCAGATGACTACCAGTGTTTGGTGTAATTATATCAAAAGCACATTGATAATTTTGCTTTGGATGAAAATTAAAGACTTTCTCCTCACGATAGACTCGATCGACACAATAGCGACGAATAAAATTCACACCATTCATGGTTACATGTCGAGCAAATTGTGTACGTAAATCATACGGCAATACTACCACACAACCAGAGTGTGTCATCAAGCGAACAGCATTGTTACACCAATCTACGGTTTGGTCAGACATGGGCGATAGAAGTGGTGAATCAACTTCAATGGCACCATGTTTACGAAAGAGATTCACTACTTTTGCTTTAACAAACTCTATAATCGGATTTAATGAGACAAGATCATCAATAACAATTGGTGTATTCCATGATTTCATGCCTCGACTACTACCTAGGTGATAGGTATGCTCAAGTACTTCATCGCTTTCCTGTTGCAGGCAACGTGCTACAAGATGTTTATATGCTTTACTTTGTGGATTGGCAAGCACATGTCGTAGCATTTCTTGTAATTCATTGGCTTCTAATTGTACTGGTGGTACAAGATCAGAAGCAAGTAACTCTTCAGCGGTAGGTCGCTGAGCAGGATCATGATTCAGTAACCAACGTATGATCTAATGAATGAAATAAAAAACTCTAAGCAAAATAAACAATAACACTGAATATCATTTAAGTTCTCACTCACCTTTACTGTTTTCTCATTTTTCTGATCTTCAAATAAATTTTGTGGCATAATAATTGATGGGTCACGTAGTAAGACTATAGTCTGGGTACGCTCCATAACAGTATCAAATTTTGGTTGGCACATTTCAAATAAAATAATTCCCAATGTATACATATCGACTTTTTGGCTATATGTAGATTTCGAGGCATTGCCCGTAAGCTCTGGTGCCACATAAAGTGTTGTGCCTACTTTGCCTGTGCCAGTGCCATCTTCTATTGAAGTCAGAGTAAGTACACTTTGTGTAGGATTTTCGGCTAATAAATTTAATTATCAAATTTTAATTAAATTAGTCATAAAATTACAATATCTATACACTAACAATGGGATTGTAAAGCCAAGAAACTTGTTGTGGCCAAACCAAAATCACCAATTTTGATTTGATCGTGAGAGTCCAAGAAAATATTAACCGGTTTCAGATCACGATGTATAATGCCTTGTTGATGTATATGCGCTAGGCCCTCAGCAATTTCACGGAATAACCGCCATAATCGATCTGTATTCTCATAAAGATTTTCATCGATGGCAGTGCTAAAATCAAACGAAATATTTACATTGCAAATATATTAATACATTTCTTTGGTAGATTTGGGATGGTTTAATAAAGATACACATGGATAGAATGCTTATTACCGTAATGTACACTTTTCGCAAAATTCCATTTGTATATACATAACTTGCATTGGAGGACGAGGCGAGATCATTGAATCTTTTTGTTCTTCATCACCATCGTCAACATCATCATAAACAGCAATTTGGCCATTAGAATCTACAAATTCAATGCCATCGGAATCAGAGTCATTCATGTTACCCCTGTAATATTGAATTTTGATAAATGTATACATAAAATTGATAAGTAGACGAAGAGACTAGATTGGTCCATGCTCGTCGACCTGTGAATTTGTTTCTATTCAAAGCACTTTCTGTGAATTCAAACATCTTACATCTTATATTTGGCTCAGATTATTTTACTGTCGTATATCATTATTATAATCTGTGCAGAAACAATTCCTTCTGTTTGCTCACCGTGGCCTAAACTAGAATCCTAATTCCCGTTTGCCATCATACTCTGACAGGCTTCTTCTTATCAGTCTCCAATCTTTGGCGCATCGCAGGATAGCTCTAGGGATTAACTTTCTTCATAAGCTCTTACTCGGAGATATTGACTCTCCTGAGCTATTAAATCAGTTGAACTTTTCTATCCCTAGTCGTCCTACTAGAAATTTTGTCCCTTTAGCTCTAGATAGATGCACTACTAACTATGCCCTACACGATCCTTTCCGGATTTTATGCACGTTTTATAATAAGTTTTATCACGTTCTCTCGCCTGAGATCTCGCCCTCTGCGCTTACCATCATCGTCCTTCGATGCCTACAGGAATCGGATCACGCTAGATGAGCCGGACGTTGCTTATTGGTTCACCTATTCCTAGCTGCCTTTGCTGCTCATCAGTTGTGTATTTGTCTCTGACCACTTATGGGTGTGAGAAGGGGCACAGCTAGCTGGTTAGCAAATAAATTTCCCCCATCGGGTCAGAGACAGATTTCTCTTGTTATACTCTTTACGGGAGTGAATGGTATTATAAGTTTGTCATGAAGTTTGTAACACACAGAAGGAGACCGTAGACCACATAAAGTATATATATTTGTGATCAGCTCGATGAGACGAGTTGATTAAGCCATGCCCGTCTGGCCACAATTTAGTCCCTCAGTTTTTGAGCTTGAGAGCTGAAATTTTGGACATATGTTTCTTTTTACCATACGCAATTCATTTGTCGGAATTAGCCGAATTGGACCACTAGGGGGGTACCTCCCAATGGCTGACCATATAAATTTCATGAACCTAGGGTTACTAGGATGGGTACTTCCCATACAAACCTCCTTTTAAATTAATGTTCTTATTAGAAAAAGTTTTTTGTTTTTTGAACTTATTGAACTGAAATTGATACACTATAAGTTTCTGTTCCGTATCCATCAGCCATGTAAATTTCATGATCCTAGGGTTACCAGGAGGGGTACCTCCCATACAAACTCACATTAAATGACAAACTTATAAAGAGTATAAGTACAATAAAAATACAATGCAACTCAAACTGTGTTCTTTGTTGATACTCAAACTGTTAAAGAGAGAATATGGTGATGCTAAGAAAGGAAGGTTGGATGCAACCCGGAGGAGCATGAAGATTATTACATCTTTGGCACAGCCAATGATAGCCTTCTTTCTGGTTTTTTTTTAGCATTTAATGGACAAAAATAATCCTTTGTGCGTCAATATTAAATCAAATATATTTTCAAGTGTTGCGCAATAAAGTTTGTTTTGAATAAATGAAATTAAACAGATATCATTTGTTTCAGAATAATGAAACCGATGAAGAAATAGAAATAGGTCTAATGCACCCGTGCAAAGCAGGGTCGAGTCTCTAGTAGATAATATGTCGGAACCAGAGTTCTCCGATTACTGGAAGAGGTGATCCGCATATAAATTCAGTTGACAACTTGCACAGCATATCCAAAAATGGGCTCCATCGGATTAATTTTTGATAAAGTTGCCATATACACCATAAATAATTGTGTATTTCTTAAGAAATCGATATGATTTGAAATGCCAAAACACATAAAATGCATCCAAAGTCGGGGAGTTAGATAAATCAGTTAATGTTGATTTTTTTTGTTTATTACTTCTTTTCTTGTTCGCACTTACATGTAATTACCATGCCACATACTAGAGGAACTCTCTTCAGTCTCTTTTACAGCAATGCCACACGGTGGTGATTTTGTTGGTTTCGTTTGACTTTCTTGACTCATTGACCATTCACCGCCTGCAACCATTTCCAATTCCTTAGCATCTTCATCATTTACACTTTCAATCCAACTATTAAAATAGCGAACAACATTCTCGTGATTTAGTCGCGAAAGCAGTTCAACTTCACGTGTCATCTTTTTATACAATTGACGACTGCGTGCAGGCAGTGGAATGCGTTTGATAGCGTACTGACGGTTATCCAGTATGTTGCGTACTTTGAGTACATCTCCGAAAGCACCTTGACCCAAATAGGTAAGAACTTCGAATTCAGTACGTAGACGAGATTGACTCAGCACTAACGTTGGTATATTGAATGGTGTAATGGAGGCGTTTGTGGTATTGGCATTGCCATTAAATTGTTGATTTGGTCCAATGAATTTCATAGATGTTTTACGTTGTTTTTGATATTGTTGTTGTGTCACAGCAATGGTGATATGACCATTTTCTTCATTATTAAATAGACATGTGCGCAGAAACGGATGATCAAGCAGTTCAGAAGCTGAGAGGGTACGATCTGAATTGCATCTAAAAATGAAAAGAAACTTCCTTTTTTTATGTACATATATAAAAAACTATAGTGTGCATATAGTCCTACTTGTCTACAAAATCACGTAATTCATAGCAATTGGAGGGCATGAGGTTCTCTATAAGTGTACCCAGAGCTGGCAGATCCCCACGTGTATACATACATTGGCCGGTACCAGCAGTTAGTTCAAGTAACTTCGGCACTAATGAGTAATCTGTACAACGTATTGTGCCAACATTATCCATGAAGATAGTGCTGTCCAAAAGTTGATTGTGCGAGAAGCCTTGATTGTGTAGAAAGATTAAAGCGTCAAGCACACCACGAGCTATCATCCGAGCTCCATCCATACACCAGCCTAACGCTGTTGAAATGGTAAATACACTTGTGCCATGTACAAAATCTTGAACCAGATAGACGAGTAGCCCTTCCTTACGTTTGATACATAACACACATTCATATTGAATAAGATTTTTGTGTGGAAATTGAGCTAAAGTAGAAACTTGTTTTTCTATTGATCCAATAATGTCATCGACACGATGACTGCCACTGCATTTGGGTTCTGTTGGCAACCAGTTGCATTTGCTACCATTATTGCAAGGAATCTCTATTTGAGCATATTTAATATTCCATTCGGTGATGTACAACAACTGCCCGTTGTTCAGATCAATGCCCGTATAAGCAATACAGCCCTTTTGAGAATGACCTAAAACAATAAAAATTACAAATTTGTATCAACTTTTCAGAATTTTAGCACAAACAAAATATATGTATACCCAAACAACACCCTCGTCTGATTTGTCGTCCAACTTTATGGACGTACAACATATCGGTGTTACGATGCTCTTGACATTTGTTAGGATATACAAGTCCACGATAGTATGGTGATGAACTTTCTGAACTTTCCGAAGAGCTGCCATGTCTGTTTGATTCGCTCATACTACGTCGGGGTTCACCACGTCGTTTCCCCTCCGTTTTGAAGATTTCCTTGCGACGTTCCACTTCATCAATTAATGTCTGGCGTTCGCGTGTTTCCTTTTGTTTTTGCAAATATAATTCCTCTTGTTCTCGTTTTTGTTTCTCCTGTAGCATTTGATCATAAAATGAACCACTTGGTGGTTTATTATGTTCTAAAAGATATGCCTGTACGGTTGTCGCTAAGTCATATATCATAACCTCACCACGATATTTTTGTGATTGCTCTTGTAACTTTTGTAGCAATGAATCAACAAGTTGGTCGGAAATGCCTTTTGAAGATTCTAAAGAAATTTTAGGTGCTCTGTTTCAAAATTTAAATCACTTTCAGTTTATGCATGTACAACCCCATGGTTTTTCTTACATTTTTGGATATTTAGAAGGGCACGTTATCCTTAACTTAGTACAGACATAAGCCTGTGAATGACCATTAGATGAATCCCGTAGTGGCGTCAAAAATATACGTATATCTGTTGGTTTCCATTGTCCCTGGTTAGTTTTTGGTCGCAAATCTTCCACATCAGCGCCAAATATAGACTGTCGTCGACATGCAGTGACATTAAGTATATAAACATAAGTACATATGTATGTGTAATGCGTAAACCATTGAGTGAAGCGAGTGTAAATGACAAATACATGTGTCAACGGTTAAAGCGCACTTACCTTAATAGCCTCAAGCTCCTGTCTCTGTCTTTCGCGAAATGATTCTTTTGCTGCCATTTTTAATTCACTTATTTCAGTTATTTATTTGTTCGTCTGTCAAAATCTCTCTTGTGTGTCTATATCGTTGTTCGGATCGGAAAATACTGTTTTGTGGTTTTTCAAACCAAATCTACTACTAATAAACTATCCCACGCCACTTTCCCACCCAAAGCCCGCGCGAGCTTGGGTCCATTAAAAACCGAAAACGACGTGGTATCGACCACAAGTCACTTTGGTACTGAACCACTGGGTTTAGTAAACATGCAATATAAACTTAGTAAACTACTTTGCGGCTACAGACCTAACGTCATCAGCCATATATAAAAGCATGCACTATAAAGATTCCGCCCTATGCTCCGATTAGGAGCGATATCTTGTATTCGTACATTATATCAAGGAATTAAAAAAAAAAAAACTATAAAGATAAATTAAAGATTTAAAACATACGGTTGTACAATAAAGATACTTTAGCTTCAACTTTTTACTAGTAACACACACTAAAATTACCAAAAATGAGAACGTAGGGATAGTTTCAATTTATATATTTAGCGGCCGGCAGTTCATCAAAATCGCACTCAGAGTTGTTTTTTTTATTTAAAATTTTATACACAACTAAACGATTACGTTATGCATTAAAAAAAATCAATCTAAATTAAATTGACACTTTAAATAAAACTGTTTACGTCCAATTTACACTTAACTACACAATAATTCACATAAGGAATACAAATTCCCATAATTATCTCATAATCTATTACTCTTTCCATATGTGTTCTATCATACTTTTGTTTTGATCGCCTATTCTCCATCAGAGTTGCAATCTGCTCAAAAAATCGGTGTGGTTCGGTTCAATGGGCGAGTTCAGCAGGATCAATCGCTGACTTTTTCCCGATTACTTTGTAAGCGCTAACTGATTTGACTTTTCTGAACGCAGTACTGACTACTTACGGCGTTGTAAAATGCCCGGCTTCGTCTGATGCAATTTAATTTGCGGCTTGGGAGTGTTGAACAGAAACAGCTGAGAAAGAGACAACTATGGATGACAATCTTGCCTACAATTAAGATATTCTCCATCCCACTCATCTTTGAAACACATATTAACAACAAAAATAAATATTCTCAATCAAGTCTGGTCCCTGCACTTTGCTTATCCTATTCCCTACCCTTTTTAACTCTCCCCCAAAACATTTTCTTAACAATAGCTTTTTTATTTATTTGTTTACAAACAAAACACAGCTGATTGAAGTCCGCTGACTTCAAGTAATCAAAGTATTTCTATGATGGATTTTTAGTCAGCGCAATCACTACATTGTGAATGATTTTGTTAATTTGACAGTCATAGTGAACACAAATCAATCTGAAAAAGTTAGCGGTTGGTTCTGCTGAACGCGCCCATTGATTCGAACCACACATGGCGCGGTGTCGCATAGGCTAGAAACATCAACAGTACTAGACTCCAGTACACAAAGTTCTGTTTCTGGTTCTGTGAGATTTTGCAACATGGAACAGAACCAGAACTGCTTATTGTTGTTTTGATAAAAGTGAAAAATCAAAGTGAAATTCAGATAGAAGCTAAAATAAATATATTTTAAGGTGAAAATAAATATTGCTAACACAATTTGTTTTAACGAATATATAAAAACTTCGGTTTGTAATCAAAAGAAAGGAAAATACGGCACCGAAAAGAAGTCAAAACTAGTTGTTTCTGGTTCTGGTGCAAATAAACTAATATCTGGTTTCATGTTTAATGCAACCTGGCCGCACTGTTTTCCCATTGCAGCCCTTTTCTGATCTGTTTCAGGTGCAAATGTACTGGAGTCTGCTACTTGTGCCGTTTCTGTCCTATGCAACATCGTGCATATGTATGTTGTGGCATTATCGATGAAAATATTGGCCTACGCTAGTCATGCCTAACTTGTAGACCTGATGAGTTAGATTAACGTAATGGCCCGGTGTCGAAGAGACCAGAAACGGCAACAGGACCAGATTTCAGTACATTTACACTAGAAAACGAAAAAATCAGGGTTGCACAGGGAAAACAGTACCAGCACCAGCACCAGAAACAAGTACTTTTGCCTTCTTTTCGGTGCCATTTTTTCCTTTTGTTTTGATTACTCTTCGTTGTATTAATTGAATTTAGTTTTAAGCATGAATTTCTATTAGTTTTTAAGTTTACTTTACTTTACAATGGTTAACAATGAATTGTTATTAAATTAAATTTAATTTATTTTAAGCTTTTATCATGTTGCTTTTTACTATGATCAAAACAAGAATAAGCATTTCTGATTCCGTTCTATGTGGCACAGTCTCACAGCACCTGAAACAGACCAGAAAAAGAAACGGTGCCAGAAAGTCATTACTATTTTCTGGTCCTGGTGCCGTTTCTAATCTATGCGACACCGGGCCATAAGTCTGTTAAATTAATGCATGTAGCTTAGACTGCTTTTACATTATTGAACTTTGCGGCAGAAATCTCTCATCTGACTTTTACTTGTTGGCAAGCGCGCGCGAGTAACATATGAGCCGTCCCTCTAGAAAACATAAACTCAAGTATATGTCCGTCTGTGTTAAGAAAGAATGACTCACACACCCATATAACACATATAATTGCTGACCCATAAATTTAGTGAAAGGGAAAATTTTCGCAACATTTGTAAAATTAGGCAGTACTTAAGACATGTTAGGCAAACCCGGAAAAATTCGTGAAGTGGTGACCTAAACAATAAATTATAATAAGTTAAGTGGGGACGCTAAACCTGGGTGGTAAACAAATAGATCGAATTTCAAGTGGTTATTGGGACAACAATCTCAAGTAACTGAAATAGGTTAAACAAAAGAACTATAGGAAAGAAAAAGTGTAAAAGGGCAAAGCTTAATGAATGGATAGAACAGAAACAGGAGAGGTTCAGTCCAGTGAACCATACTCACTTTACGTAAATATGAATAAAGCAACTAAGTAATTGTAAACTCGTGAGTCAAAGTAAAAATCATCATGAACTTGTGAATTAAATTGAATATAATTGTGGAATTATGCAATTGTGAATTAAAGAAAAAGATAAAACCAAATCAACCTATGTGTTTTAATTCCCTTCATCGAGTTAAAGCGCAGCGAATCAAACCAGGGTCTACTAGAGCCAAGCATTAACTGGAGCAGACACCACAGCCGTAACTGAGACCATTCTACTAATCAATCATCCACTCTTTCATTAGAACGGGACCAGCCGGGATCTCAAGACAAAAATATATAACTGGCGCAGTCTACGGAAGCAACAATATCCGAAAAAGAACCCACACAAAAGACAAAAAAAAAAAAACATTATGGAGCAATTGATAGCAGCAATCACGGAAACACAGACACCAGTGCGGTTGTTGGCACAACTACAAGCCAACGTATTGGCTAACCCTATTGCTCATAGGGAGAGACAGTTAACAAATATCAAGCATATAACACCATTTGATGGGAAGAGCACAACAAAAATAGCTGCGTTTATTCAAAGCGTAGAGTACTACCTCGGACGAAGATAGAAAAAATTCAATATTTTAAGAATAAGGCAGATGAGCTTAGGGTTTATTACAGAAATGAACAAGTAGAATTAGCGGGAGTCGAATCATTAATAATAAGTACAATTAAAAGAGTAACACAGAGTACATTAGCTTATTCTATAAAAAATTTGCACACTTATGAACAAATCTTGGAAGAATTACATTCAATGGAATTTGAGAATAACTGCAATAAACCAGAGTATAGACTGTTTGAGAATCAATCTAATGAGAAAAATAAGTACGGACAGCAGCGACAAAATAATTACAGAAAACAGCGAGACAATTATACCACTAACACCAATCAAAATAGAAATAACAACAGAAAAAACCACTCAGAACAATCAAGGCAACAAAGTACTAACTCAGGACAATCCCGACAACAAAGTAGACAGACTAACAACTTCCAAAGAAACAATAATAACTACAATATTAATAGAAACTATCGTAATCAATCAAGACAAAACCATATACCTATGGAAGTCGATAATGTTGATATCAGTCCAATTACATATCCAGCAAATTAGATTAATAAAAATAATACTGAGGTGGATGAAAAAGTACAAGTAGATACTCAAGAAAACTGTAATGATACAGAAGTTAATAATTTTTTTATTAACTAGCCTCGGGAAATAATGTAATACCAATAATACAAATAACCATACAAAAAAAAAAATTTTTAGCATTAGTAGATACAGGAGCAATAAATGTCAGCCTACTTAGCTCAGAAGTAAAGGACTTCGAAAAGAAAAAAAATAAAATCTATCTCATTCACAACAATAAATAAAACAGATTATTTCACTGAAGAAATACATACACCATGTCCAAATGAATTCAAACTTGAGGAAAGTGCAAGATGTAGGTGGAGAGACGCACCATTTGGGTCCGACAGAAAGTATCAGTTCATCATTGGAACTGATATACTCCAATACATAAAGGCCAAGATCGACTTGAAAGAACAACATATTATTTTAAAAAATACAACAATACCATTCGAGAAAAATCCTTGTGACAAAATAACTGTTCTGGAAATTAGAACTGATCAAGAAATTAGGGAAATGATACAGACAAAACACTCAAATGAAGATGAAAGAAGGAAATTGGACAAATTATTAAGGAAATATAGGACAGTATTCTTTAGAGAAGGAGATGAACTTACTCATACTCATGCAGTAGAACATGAAATAAGAACAACTACGGAAGAACAAAGAAATGATAAGTTATATAGATATTCACAAAAATATGAAGAAGAGGTTAGAACTCAAATTTCCGAAATAGAAAAATAAGGGATAATAAGGAAAAGAAACTCTAGATATACAAATCCACTAGTAGTAATTCCGAAAAAAATCGGTAATGCAGGAAAACAAAAATACCGATTGGTGGTTGACTACAGAAAATTAAATGATATCACAATAGATAAGCCATGTCCGTCTGTTCGCAAAACTAGTCCCTCAGTTTTTGAGCTAGAGAGCTGAAATTTTGTACATAGGTTTCTTTTTACCGCTGAACATTTGTCGGAATCAGCCGAATCGGACCACTAGGGGGGGGTACCTCCTATACAAACCCTCTTTTACATTACTGTTCTTATTAGACAAAGTTTTTTGGTTTTTGACTTATTGAATTGAAATTTGGATACTATAAGTTTCTGTTCCGTATCCGTAAGCCATGTAGATTTCATGATCCAAGGGTTACCAGGAGGGGTACCTCCCATACAAATTCCCCTTTAAATCGAACTGAAATTTGAACAGTATAAGTTTCTGATTCATATTCATTAACCATGTAAATTTCATGATCCTAGGGTTGCCAGGAGAGGTACCTCCCATACAAACCCCCATTTAAATTAATGTTCTTATTAAAAAAAAGAGAATTTAGTGATGCTAAGGAAGGAAGGTTGGATGCTACCCGGAGGAGCGTGAAGAGTATTACATCTTTGGCATATCCAATGATAGCCTTCTTTCTGGTTTTTCGTTGTTTTCTTTCGCCTCTTTCGTGTGTTATTAGCTGTTTTATTTGAAAGTGGTATAAGTCCATTTTTTAATGTTGCAAGATATTTAATGGTTCGCGTTTGAATTAATTAAGAATATTGGCAAATGTAAATCAATTATATATTATAACAAGCTGATCCCGCAAACGTTGTTTTGCTTTACAAAAAAAAAAAGAAAAAATCAAAATCAAAACACAATCAAATCAAAGCACAAGCAACGAAACATACTGTCTCTTTCTTTCTTTCTCTCAATGGACATTAAATACACAAACGAAGAGCGCAAAAAGTGCGTACTCATAGAGGAAAATACAACAATAACAATAACCAAAGCATTAAAAGCGAAAAAAAGTACAATACTTTTTATGCTTGGTCTTGAAGTGGTTTTCAAAAAACTTAATACTTAAAACTGAAAGAAATAAGTATGCAACTTTTTTCATTAGCATTTATTTGTCATTTAAAAAAAATTATTAAAATCGGCTTAGTATAGCGTGTGCTAGATAAAAAAATGTTAAAAATTTGGTAAAAAAGTGCCTGTATCTCGACAACAGTGCCACCTACCGGGTCCAACTGACGCATACCCCATCTTGGTGACCCCAAAAGTAAAACAAAAAAAAATTAAATTGGTCTAACCGTTTAGGAGCAAGGTAGTCACAAACCATTGTACACTCGAATTTTATATATAAAGATATGCAATAAAGTAAAGAAATGATGGAAAATGATAATACAAAATAAAAACTGATTCTTAAGTTTCTATGGTTTTTTACTCTCGTAGATATTTAATCATAGATCATAATTTATAATTAGAATCTTAATTCTAAGTAATAAAAAATAAATAAATGATCTGGTCTAACAAAGAAAATAATTTTTGTTTTAGAAAATTAACTTAATAATGGAGGGAAACTCTTTTCGAATCTAAATAAAATGAAAAGAAATGTTGACAATATGCTTTGCGATGAAACACACACCAGCATACAAAAAGAAAAATTAAGGGAAATGCGAAAAAGTTTGTTTGATACGACAGTCGCACAATGTAAAAGCAAGCCAGACACAACCATCAGACAACAAAGAAGAATCGACGATAAGTCCTAACACCGAGTCTGATAATCTAAATCATGACTTACGATGATCTGGCGAAAGACTTTAGGCGCTTGAACGATAACTTCACATCGCACGAAAAGTCTTTCAACAATCTACAAATCTATGATTTGTCGCCTAAGCGAAAACGGCGTGACTCGCCAAAATCAAAAATATAGTTAGCACCTGTAAACCTACCATCTACATATCTTCACCAGCACCTACTTTCATTGCACCTGTGCTGCAGTTGGAACTACCAGTGTCAAATGTAGCCGACAGTCATAAGAATTCTTATGAATCTGCTACACAGCTTGCACCGGAGGTTGTTGCATCCACTAGCTTGAATGCTCGTGCCTCAATTGGGCCAAAGCAACTTGTCGCTGTACATCCCGTAAACACATTTTTGTGACTAGGTTAGCGGAAGACACTTCGGAAGCTGATATTAATCACTTCCTTTTGTCTAAACTGCCAACTATAACTAATGTGAATACCACTAAATTTAAATTTTCCTTTAAAAGGTCCATTTCGTCGTTTAAGATATATGTTCCTCCTGAATACAACAATGAACTATTATGTCCTAACTTCTGGCCTGCCGGCTGTGTTGTGCACGAATATAATTTAAAAAAACGGGTAAACACGGGTGTCACTGCCAAACTGCATCAGGCAAAAACTCCAAATAACTAATTTCTTGCCGCCCTCAAGTAGACCTTCCGATGGATCCTTCTAACCACAGTTTGGTCATTAAATAGTTTCAACATTCATTCAGATATTATTGTATTCCTTGAAACATGGCTTCGTCCAGAAGTTCTTAGTACTGAATTATTTAACAATACATACTTACTTAACCTAATTAAATAAAAAAAAGATTAGTAAAAAAATTTAAAAGGTCCGGTTTGTCCTAAACAATTTCTGCTATCAGTCATATGTGGCACATGTCAAAGAGGATATCAAACGAGATCCTAAAAAATTTTATAACTTTATAAATACTAAGCGCAGATTGGATATTTTTCCATCCTGTATGAAATTTAACGGTTTTGAATGTTATAACGATCAAGGTATTTCAAATCTTTTAGCAAACTTTTTTCAAAGCATCTACACAAATTTCAGTAACAATTATAATAGTTCATACCCATATCACATTCGTCAATTCAATCAATTCAACATGCCAGTTATCGACAGTGATATAGTATTACAATACTTAAAATCTTTAAAATTAACCTTTTTAATCGGTCCAGATGATGTACCAAGTTGTGTTTTAAAGCGGTGCGCAGAAGCGTTGTATAGATTAGACTGCAAATTGTTTGATTTATCGCTGAATACCTCTGTCTTACCTACTATTTGGAATTAATCCTTTATTATCCCCCTCTACAAAAAAGGTAAAGTAAATTTAATATTTCAAATTACCGAGGAATAGCTAAACTTTGCGGTATTCCAAAGTTGTTTGAACATATTATCACTGATCAAGTACAGCATTTCGTTCTTCCTTTATTAAGTACATTACAACACAGATTTACCAAGAAGCGTTCGACTGCAACCAACTTATTAGAATTTACTTCGCTGGTAAATTTTTGTTTTTCAAAACAACATCAAATGGATGTCATATACACTGATTTTAGTAAAGCATTTGACAGCGTCTATCACTTCTTACGCCTTTAAAAACTGGATATCTTTGGTTTCCCCCTAGTTTAGCTAGCTGGATTACATCCTATCTAACTTCTAGAACCCAAAGAGTTATCTTTGATCAGCTATATCTAAGACTATTCGTGTAACTTCTAGTGTCCTGGAGGGTTGCCACCTTGTTCCGTTAAATGATTTGCCATAAAACATTCTAGCGTCTTGATGTATGCTGATAATGTAAAGTGGTGCTTATCTATCGTATCTCCCATCCAAAAATGTTTCTTCAACAAGATCTTCATTCCTTATCACAGTAGTGCACCATGAACTATTTTACACTTAATTGTGACAAATGTAAAACTATGTCATTTTACCATAAAAATGTAATTGTAAACAGTTACCTCATTAATGATTACACTCTAGAACGTGTGACACAATTCAATGATCTGTGGGTTTTGATGGATCCTTAGCTTGCGGCATGCATATCTCTTCTATCATTAATAAAGCTAGCGGCGTTCTAGGCTATATTAAAAGTTGGTCTAAAGAGTTTAATGATCCTTACACTACTAAATTATTATTTAACTCTTTGGTTAGACCGATTCTTGAATACAAATCTTGTGTATGGGACCCACAGCTTAAAAAGTTTAGTGATAATATTAAATCTGTTCAAAAACAATTCTTACTTTTTGCACTGTGTAGTTTACACTGGGATCTTAACATCAACCTTCCATCCTACCAAAGCCGTCTTAAGTTAATCTACCTCCCAAAACTACCTAGTCATAGGATGACTCTTGGTGTCACTTTCCTGCACAATCTTATTCTTGGTAGTATTTTTTCCCCATCTTTGCTTGGAAACATAAATTTTAATGTTCCTTCTTCCTTTTTACCCTATATTTATTAGGACCTGTAAGACCAACTATTTACAGCACGACCCATTTCGCGTTTTATGTCAATCGTACAACCTATACTTTGACCTAGTATCTAACTCTATTTCTTCCGATCAGCTAAAATTTAATCTTTTAACTCATCTGAACACTTAGCTTTATATTAACCGATTAACTTAATTTCATTTGTTCTCATTTTTGGTAATTTCAATTTATGTTACTAGTAAAAAGATGAAGCTAAATTATCGTTATTGTACAACCTTAAGTTTAAGGTCTTAAATTTATCTTTATAGTGCATGCTTTTATGTATGGCTGATGACGTTAGGTCTGTATCCGCAAAGTAGTTTGTAGTAGTTTGTATTGCATGTCTACTAACCTCAGTAGTTCAGTACCAAAGTGACTTGTGGTCGATGGTCTCACTTACAGTTATATGTTCCGTGTCCAAGAATGAATTATTAGAGTGGCAGAGACACTTGATGAGACAGGTAAATAAGGTGGCAGCTAAAGGATCGGAATTCTATTTTCCTCGCCACCATGGCGAAGTAATTTTGATTTTAACATGATCTAACATGCTCCACTTGCATAAGATACAGATACAGATGGGTAATTAAGTGTCTAGTCAAAAGGTCAGACTTCTTCTTACCTGTATTGAAGTTTGAATTTTCCATCTTCTAACATACACTAATAACCCAAGATGTAAATGTAGGTAGGTAGTTAGGAATGTTGACAAAGGATCAGACCTCTACTTTCCTCACCAAGATGGCGAAGTAATTTTGATTTTAACATGATCTAACATGCTCCGGTTGCATTAGATATAAATATAGGTAGGAAGTTAGGAATGTAGTCAAAAGGTTAAACATAGAGAAAAGGGTCAGACTTCAACTTACCTGTATTGAAGTTTGAATTTTTTATCTTCTAACATACACTGATAACACAAGATATAAATGTAGGTAGGTAGTTAGGAATGTAGACAAAGAACTTTTACTTACCTATCCTGAAGTTGGAATTTGCCATCTTCTAACATACACTAATAATACAAGATATAAATGTAGGTAGGCAGTTAGGAATGTAGACAAAGGACTTCTACTTTCCTCTCCAATATGGCGAAGTATTTTTGATGCAACAATGTATTATCACACGATTAGGCAGTCAATCAAATGCAAAATCACTCGTATGCATAATTGTTCGAATGAAATTACTTTTGTTTTTTGTTTACATTTTTGTAAAAACTTATATTTTTATTTTAAAATGAAAGATTATGGATATATTGAATAAATGAATCAAAAAAATTTGTCAAACATACTTCCATTTACTCATTTTAAGTCACTCTAAAAGTGCAAAACATCCGAACCATTTTGCTCCCCACTGTTCATGTGTGGTACATTCTTATAGGATTGCTTTGAGAATTCTGTTGAAGATCTCATACACCACACTCTAACAACAAGTTTTTGAATTATCAACAGCCATTTATAGGAGTAAAAGAGGCTACTGTTTGTTAATTTAAAGGACTGTTAAAAAAGCGCCAGCAAGCGGCCAACTCTGGAGGTTCGAATAGTCATAGACAAAGGCAGGTACCTATAATCATGTTAACATTCACGATCAACAGGCCACCACACAGCCCTAAGGTAGGCACCAATAATCATGTAAGTACTCACGATCACCACGCCACCACACGGTACGAAATAGAACACACCATGAACACATCACAAGAAAACAAATCAAATGCCACACTCTCCTCATACACAAACCAAAATTTTACACTTTCGGTTACACATGACCGCTAGATTTCAATTTTTGATGAACACAGGACCACAACACAATTTTTTTGGTCATGTATTCAGATTTCCAGAAATGTGATTCCCTATCTACTCATCTATTATTGGAATGTAGCTCGCGTGAGTATAGTCAATTAGTCTTTCCGTATTGGCTACTGTTCAAAGGAATGTCACAGTTATGAATATACAAATGAAAAATAATATTTATTCTATAGGTCTTACTATTATTGTGTCTTTAAATTATCTTTATGGACCCTCCTCCCCCATGTAAGAACGGTGGTACCCAGATCTTCTACAATTGTTTCTTCAACATACAACGTGGATAACTTATTCCTTAACCTTTTGTTTACTGTGACCAAAACCTTGTCACCAACGTTATAGGTCTTGCACAATCTGTTCTTGTTGTGAGTTATTAGCTCAGCTTGTTGTGCTTTCTTTATACGATTCTGGGTCTCATCTAAAATTTTTTGTATTAGTGGGTGAAATGAGTCAAAGGGTCTCTTATCGGTAACAGAATGTATCGATTTATTATATTCAATAGTTGCTAGATAAAGTAAATCGATCTGCCGTATCATCCATATTTCTATCGAGTTTAAGTCACCTAGCTATTTCTGTAAGGGTGCTATGAGCGGCGAGAATGGAAGAGGTAGTTTAAAAGCCTACACACTCTTGTGAAACTTTCGTGTGAGCCGCCCACATAATAAGTTCTCCAAAACACAAAAGGCGCCCGGTCCCAGATTGGGCGGATTTCTGGTCTGCAGCTGTACCTGATAGGTCGGCAGCAGTAAATGCCTGAAGGTAGTCCTAAATCTAAGAGCGTCTGTTCCCACATTGGGCGGCTTCTTGGTCTGTGCCTGCACCTAATAGTTCGGCAGTAGTATATGCCTGTCGGTAGGCCTAAAACGCGGAGATGACCGTTTCCCGTCACGTCGCGCTGGGAGTCTCCGGAACCACTGTTAGTTATTCCGCTAACGATGGTGAAGGGGTGATGTGAGCCAGCTCTGCCGGGACTGGTAAAGCGTAGGTCAGGCCCCAGGGAACTGGGGTAAGGACCATGTCCCAAGGGTATACCCGTTCCTGACTTGTACGGCCCGCCCCCTGCACACGATGCACTGGCAAACACAAAAAGAATGGCAAATAAAGGAAATTCTTGTATCACGGCGACGGCGAACTTGGTCGCTGTGGTGAACGATGCTGCAAGTTCGGAACCAACAGGCGATATGGCGTTCAGGAGAAGCAGTAAGGTGACACGCTCTCCCCCACAGTCAAGAAGTAAGACTCATTGATCCCCGAAAACCATCCTGGATACTACCAGCAAGGATGCGACGTGCTCGATGAAACCAGGAGTTGAGTATAACTCTTTCCACAAGCTCGGCGTGAAAATAAGATGTTTAGTGGACATGCTGGAAGAGAAGGGGTCGGATGGAATGCCAAGACGCTCCATAAACCAAAGCATGCGTGATACGATCGATAGTATCAAAGCACTCTATGAGCTTTCAGCTATCGATCAGAATTACGACCAGGCGAAGAGGGTCATAAGGACATATAGCTCTTCGCAGCCGTCGCCCTGGTTGAAACCTCCCGCAAAGGGTAAAAGAAGTCCTGAGGGGCAACTGGAGACTCCCCCATCCAAGCACTACGTTGCAGCCAAGAAACCGCCAATCGGTTCTAAGGAGAACAAACCCGTGGCTACAGTTGGCAAAGCGAATGTTGACTCTCCCAAGTCAACAAAACAGAAGTGGACTAAAGTGTCGGGAAATAGCAAAAGGGCAAATGGGCTTAGGTCCAAGCCGGACACTCTCATCATCTCGGCTACCGAAAGCTCCACATATGCAGATATTCTGCACATATGCAGATATTCTGCGAAAGATACGCAGCGACCCGGCTTGCAGAAACTAGGCGAAAATGTCAAGACCGTCCGACGCACCACCAAAACTGAGCTGCTACTTGAACTCAAACGGGGCACAGAGCAGAGTACGGCGGAGTATCAGACAGTGGTGGAACAAACGCTAGGCGATGCTGTAAAAGTTTTGGCGAAAACGAACGTGGTCACAATCCAGCTCAGGGATCTGGATGAGATCACATCTTCCGGCAAAGTGTGCGACGCCCTTCATGAGCAGTGCAAAATACACCGTCCGGATGAGTCGCTGGTTCGGAACATGGGGAAGATACGCCGTGGCACACAGACTGCATACATCACGTTGCCAGTCGCTGACGCAAAGAAGGTGCTGAGCTCCCAACGAGTCCGCATCGGCTGGGTATTTTGCAGAGTGCGGGATTGTGCAGCTCCAAAGAGGAAGCAGACCGCAGTAACCTCTGTAGGAGGTGTGGGCAAGAGGGTCATCAAGCAGCACACTGCAAAAATGACCCAAAATGTGTGCTATGCTCTGTCCGCTGCTCGGTTCATCAAAGGGCAGTTAATTTTAAGGAAGTAAGAGGGCGACGAAAATCACCCAATTAAACCTTAACCATTGTGGCGCAGCTCAAGATCTGCTGCACAAAACGGTGTTCGAGCAACACTTAGACCTGGTCCTTCTAAGTGAGCAGTACCGCAACGTGGAGGGACACAAATGGATTTCGGATGCATTCTGCAAATCCGCCATGTGGGTTACGGACGGGAAGATGCCGCAAAGTAGGCCACTGACCCCTCATTCCGGTTTCACGTGGGCCAAAGTAAATGGCATTTACTGGAGCTCAACCAGTTTGAACTGCAGGTTATGGACCTGGTAGCGCCAGCAAGAGCTAGGACGCCGTGTATCATCGGAGGTGACTTTAATGTTTGGTCAACAATGTGGGATAGCAGGTCCACAAACCAGCGCGGCAGACTTCTGATGGAGTGCCTAGCTACACTTAACATCGAACTTTTGAACGATGGGCAGTTCACTTTCGAGGCGGGTGATAGACGCTCAGCTATAGATCTTACCTTCGCGCATTGCTCCATTGCGCGCCACACAACATGGAGCATCGGTAATTTCTACACCAATAGTGATCATCGAGCCATCGTGATTGTGGTTGCGCTACATCCAGCAATCCGAGGTCAGCTTCGGTTAGCAAAACTGAAAGGCTGGAGGGATCGGGTCTTCGACGAGGACATCTTCCTACAAATTTGGGAAGATGGCTTAACCATTGCAGATGGGGCGAACAGTATGGCAGAAAGCATCACAAAGCGTATCTCTATAGCGTTGTTAAAGCCCCGCACTTCGGTAGTAGACCGGTCAGGTATTCGATGCTTTTCTTCCGATTAAAAAAAAAAAATAAAAAACTTGTATGCCGGTTCCTTTTCAGTATGATAATGCAAATTGATACCTTTATTTTGATTGCTTAGTTCTGTTGTTGGCCACTACGACTCGTTTAAATTCAAAAATGTTGGTCCATGAAACCATCGAATCGTCCCATTTATTTCTGGCGTTTTACACCATTTCGTGCTTTCATCAGCTATGTTTTGTGCAGACGGTACCCAGCGCCATTCATTTACTTCGGAACCTTCCAAAATCTCACTTATTCGAAGTGCTACAAATTGTTGAAATTTACGTGCATCAGAATGGATCCTATAAAGCATATCTTTTGAATCAGTCCAAAACATTCGTTGCTCTATACGAAGTGACATCTCAGACTAGATACTTTTTGCTAACCTAAGAGCTATCAATTCCATTAGTGGTACCGAAACAGGTTTCAAAGGGGCCACCCGTGTCCTCGAAGCCACCCGTGTCCTCGAAGCCACCAGTGTGTAACTCGTGTCACATCCCACAGTTATGCTTAAATACACCAAAGCTGCATATGTGTTGATACTAGCGTCGACATATGTGTGTAGTTAGGACATGCATCTTGATATACGCACATCACTTAATTCGGGTAGCAATTTCATCCAACACGACCAATCTGCTGCATCATTTTCATCAATATAATCATCCTATCCAATTTCAAATATTCTGCAAAATTATCTTAGCGCGTTCAATAAAAAATCCAAGCAGGCCAAGAGGATCAAAAATCGACATTACAATGCTCAAAACCTGTCGATTTGTTGTATTTTGGTTTATTTATTCCAATTGTACCAATGATGATCGCTAAAATCTATAACATATAAGTTCCATGTTATTCTATCACATATGTATACAATGTTTGTTATTTGCTTACATATGTGCTCGCTTGTCTCTCGTTCTCACTACTTTTTTGTTGTTTTGCTTGCATTCGACTGATTTTATAACAAACTAAAGAAATAATTTGAATCACAACGAAAATGAAAGCAAAAGGAACAAAAATGCTATAACGGCGCAAACACAGTTGCGGCGAATGCGAATGAAAAGGATTTTTAATTTCCGTCGCAATAGGTTTTTTAACCTCCAATATTATTTTAGAAGCAATCTTTTATATGGCCATTTATGGGTATGGGGGTTTCTGCAATTACGTGTTTTTTTTTTGGATGCCTTGCATACTTTGCTTTTGAACAGACCCTGCAATTTGCTACTATACCTTTCACTTTATTTTCCATTTTTGGGAAAAAATAGTTTTCTTCTATCAATTGTTACTTTGAAGCGATAGGACGTGTTAACCACTGCTCCTCCTTCAGATAAATAATATTGCGTCAAGAAACAATAGTTCTTTTTGTCCCTTAACTAAAATGCTAGGATGAGCTCTGCTCGTCAACAGAGCAAACATCCACCAACAATGACAACGAGGAATGCTTATTTCTCGTTTGTTTCAGCCGAACACACAAATAAAGCGTCTTTGTCTATTACTAAGTCGCCTGAGCATAAAACAAGATCTTGCTCTCCTGCTTTGTGCCCTAAAAACGCAAGCCCTAACCAATCTCTATCATGGAGCATCCAGTGCCATTCCCCTCAAACTCCTCTTTATTCAACCACAGAAGCAACTGTTTCAACAACTTCAACAAACAAAACACAAAGCACATCATATACAACAACAGCTAATACAGCATCAACAATATCAGTAACTCAGTTACTGCATCGATCGCGTTATCGTATGCAGTTACTGAAACAACAAACAACCCAAACATATAATCGCAACAACAACTCAAAGATAAAACAAGCAAGCAGCGCAATAACTGCATCAGCATCAAACAGCGATAAAGTTGTGTTGTTAGAAACGGTAACGAAATCAATAAAAAAGAATCTGCTATGCTAGCTAAAGCAAGCAAACAGACCACTGTAACACCAGTTGCTAGTCAAAACGGGACTCCGAAAATTAAAGCAGCAGTGCAGACAGGCATCGACCGCTAGATACAAATAAAAAAAAGAAGGGTTAACTAAGCCCACTAAAAAACAATGTTGCAAAGAAAACGCTCTTGGATAGTAATAGATACCAACTACTTGCAGAAAAAGATGAACCCATTAAAAATACTGATGAAACCAAATAAAACCTAAATGTGCAAAACCTCCCCCAATATATATACGAGAAAAATGCTCGAAGAAGCTTGTAGATGGTATCAAAAAAATAATTGGCAACAATAACTTCCATATTGTCCCCATTACCATTAATATTAAGGAAACTAAAGTTCAAATTTATACAGAAAACAATTACCGTTCTGTCACCAATTATCTTAATGAAACTAAGATAAACTATTACACCTACCAGCTCAAAAGCAGCAAAGGGCTGGTAGTTGTAATTAAAGGCATCGTACCCTTTGTCGATTGTAAAGATATCAAGAGTTCTCTGAAGGAAAACGGATTTGATGTTAAAGTAGTTAAAAATATTATTAATAAAAATAAAATACCACAGCCAATGTACAAAATTGAATTGGCCCCACAATCGCAGCAATTAAAAAAAAATGAAGTGCATCCTATTTATAAACTTAATACTTTCTTCATCGTAGGGTAACAGTAGAGGAGCCTCACAAGCATGCACATCCTGTGCAATGCACAAATTGCCAGGAATTTGGTCACACAAAATCTTATTGCACCCTTCGTCCACTATGCATAGCATGCGTAAAAACGTAAACTGTACACTAAGTCGCGATAGTCCGGAACATAAAAAATGTAGCAATTGTGGGGGCAATCATACAGCCAATTATAGAGGCTGTTTAATATATAAAGAGCTCAAGAAACGACTGCAGTAAAAAAAAAATTCCACCCTTTTTAGAATTGAGCCTACCCTTACAGCAACAACAACAGATATGCGTCCACCATCTAACATGCCTGTAGCCTCAAATATATGTTATGCAAGTGCCCTTCGCTTAGGCTCTAAACAACAAAGTGCGAAAATGAATGAGAAGCCAAAGGCGCAAATGACTCAACGAAATGAACCAATTACTCAAACCAATTCAATCCCAATTCAAAATACCTGTAATGAGCCTGTGTTGAAACTACAAAATTCTAGTGAAACCATGCTGGTGAACTTATTTCAGACCCTGAATCAATCAATCTTAATGTTGCAAAACTCTTCAAGAGATGATAAAAATCCATATGAAAATTGTGGATAAGTTACATTCACCATAATGGCTCATTTAAAAAAAGCTCATTGGAACGCAAATGGTGCTTCGCAGCACAAACTAGAGCTCATAAAGTATCTAGAAGATAGTAATGTAGATGTGATGCTTATCTCTGAGTCTTATTTGACCAGTAATAACAACTTATTCATACCAGGCTATTATACGACAAATTAACCGGATGGAAAAGGCTTTGGTGGTACATGCATAATATTAAGAAAGCGTATAAAACACCAGTCTCTGGATCCATACTCAACCAATTATCTACATGCAACCTCGATTTTGATGCAAACGAGTTATGGTAATCTGACGATATCTGCTGTATATTGTCCCCCACGTTTTTCAATATCTGACATGATTTAAAATTTCTTTGATAGCCTTGGAGAACGTTTTTTAGCGGCAGGTGACTACAATGCTAAACACACCTATTGGTGTTCTCATTTAGTAAATCCAAAAGGTCGGCAACTCTACAATACTCTTGTAAATTGGAAAAACAAACTAGACTTCGTTTCTTCGTGTATTCCTACATACTGACCGGCGGATCAAAGAAAAATTCCTGATATTATCGACTTTGGTATCACAAGAAATATACCTTGAAACCTTACATCAGCAGATACTCATTATGAACTCTCATCCGATCACTCACCTGTTGATATCAATCTACTCGATTATCCAATAGTCGAGGATCGCCCGTTTAGACTAATATTTAAAAAAACAAAAAAAAAAAACAAAATTAGTTCTCATATCGAAATTGCAGCTGCGATCAACTTTGAAAGTGATATTGACACATCAGCTAATGGTGGCTGCAGCTGAGGTATCAACGCATGCGATTGTTGTGCACAAGCTCATCAGAAAATTGTCCTCAAATAGGGACATCTAAGAACTAGTGGCTGTTAAATGAAGATTGAGAAGAGAATGGCAACAGCACAGATCTGCCGCCAAACAAAGGCTAAAAACTGCAACGTGTTCCAACCAAATCCTCCTACAAAAAATTTTGTGATTCCAACCAGACAATCTCAAATTATTTATTATGTCTCCATTAAAAACGAGCTCAAGGGGAATCGAATTAATTATTAAGACTCAACTGAATCCTAAGAAATCTGCAGGTTATGTTTATAATGTTCCAAAAATAATAACTGAACTTCCAAACGCAGCAATAGCATTTCTCTCGTATCTCTTCCATGCTATCTTTCGAATTGGATACTTTCCAATGCAATGGAAGAAGTCAGTTATCATAATGGTTCCAAAGCCCGGGAAGGATAGGACAAGTTCTTCATCTTATAGATCCATAAGTCTGCTTCCATGTCTTTCTAAACGATTCTTAGATTAATAAGGTCAAACTCAACTACCTTTTACAAACAAGTTGTACAATCCCAGACCATCAGTTTGGATTCAGAGCAAAACATGGAACGATTGAGCAAGTCAATATAGTTACTTCGGAAAAAAGAACTGCTTTTGAAAAACGAGAATATTGCTCAGCAGTATTTCTTATTGTAGCACAAACGTTTGATCGAGTATGACATGAAGGTTTAATTCACAAAATTTAATGTTTTCTACCCCAAAATATGCATAAAATCCTGCAATCATACATAACAAATCGAGTGTTTATAGTAACACAAAAAACTTCGTAACAAATGAAATTATGATAAGGGCAGGCGTTCCCCAAGGCAGTGTCTTGGGACCAACATTATATGTTTTATTCACTGACATTCCAACAAGTACTCAAATTGTCACATCGACTTTTGCCGATGACACTGGCATAATCAGCCGCTCCCATTGCTCAGTTAAAGCTTCTACAGTCCTGGATAATCATCTTAAAATCCTTCAGGAGTGGTTATCTAACTGGAAAATTATAGTCAATGAGGGGAAATGTAAGCACATTACATTTACTTTGAATGGTCGGACATGCTCTCCAGTAACGCTAAATGGTGCTACAGTGCCTCAAACTCAAGAGGCTACTTATCTTGGCGTTCATCTAGACAGCGGAGAAAACATATAAAAGCTAAAAAAATGTTTACAAAGTCTTCATTGGCTAATTAACACTAAATCTCATTCACAAAGACCTGGAAGTGCCACCAGTAAAAGATGAATGCTCTAAGCGTAAAGGTCTTTGTATGGACAAAATAGCTCGACACGTTAATCCCCTAGCCAGAGCTCTTGCCTTTACAAGGAGCTCATCTCGTCTAAATCTCAACCATCGACCAGCTTACTTAGAGGCTCGTACTTAAAGGCTCGTAGTGTTAAGTGAACCCCTTCTTCTTTCTTGCAGGAAGGACACAAGTGTATTGGTTTATAAGAGTTGAATTATTATTGTTAGTCCTATTCATAAAAATATAGGAGATGCAATAAGTAAAAAAAAATTGAAAAAAAAAAAAAATTTTGTTGTGCCGCTCTGTGCCCTATTGTGTTCTGCAATAATAATCTCTCTTTGATCATTCGGGTCGAATATGTCAGATACAAAATTATGCGTGTGACGAAAGGTAGGAATAATTGAACCAACTTATGTTGGATCTGAGCCAGAACTGGTAGACTACAATGAATTGCATTGACGACATCGATCTTTACGACATCTTGCAACATTTCCATCAATACCGCTGTACTGGAAAAAGTTATGAAATGTCTTGTTTTTTTTTTTTAAGAGGTGGAGCAGGTGCGTTTTGATTCTACTGTGCCATCTTCTATGATGATCTGATTAATGAAACAATTTATTGGTTGTCCTTCGGTCTATATGGTGTAAGTAAAAGATTCATCACTATGCATTGTAGCATGGTCTTCCTCCATAGAATTTATATATTGCCGTGATAGAGCATCGGCGACGTGGTTGTCTTTACCCGGTGTATATGAATTTTTGGGTTGTACTCTTCAATCTACGCTTCCCACTTCTTTATTTTCGAGGTGGGATTTCTATCCGATACCGCAAATGCTAATGGCTGATGATCTGTGAAAATATTTAGCTCTCTTATTCCGTAGAGATAATTCCTGAGCTTCTTTAAAGCCCATACTATTGCTAGAAGTTCCCTTTCGTTTGTTGCAAAATGCTCCTCATTGCCTCTTAGAGTCCTTTGTATCATTGTAATCGGTCGACCATCCTGTGAGATAACTACTCCTAGACCATTGGACGACGCATCAGTCTCTAGGTCGTATGGTTTTTGTAAAATCCGGGTATGTTGGCAGAACTTCCTCTAAAGCTAGAACTTCTCTTAGCTTGTTGAACGCCTGTAGACTCTCTGAAGTCAATTCGATTGTGGCTGTTTTAGATAGTGAAGCGCTTATGTTCCCGTTTTATCCTTCAAAAATGTCTGTTAAAGGTCGTACTATGGCCGCAAAGTCCTTTACAAAGCATCCGTAATAACTAGCAAAACCTAGGAAAGAACGTAATTTACGTAAGTTTGTAGGCTGAGCGTAATTCTTTATTGAATCAACTTTTTCCGGGCTGATCTTTTTTCCCCCCCCGTGAAACTATGAAACCTTCATTTTTGAAGAATTTTGATTTTTCAATAGATATTCTCATATTTACCTGGTAAAGACTCTGAAGAACACTTTCGATATCCCTAATATGTTGTTCTTTTGTGGTTGAGTAGATTATTACATTGCATGTCATACCAATTTGTTCTCTGAGAATGTCATCTATGGCCCGTTGGAAGACACTGGCATGGGATATTTGTCATCAATTGTGTTTTCATTGAGCTTGAAGTCAACTACTAAGCGCTTTTTCCTGTTACCTAGTTCGTCTGTTCCTTTTTTCTTCTTCTTTTATTTCTTTGTTTACGAACTCGGCTGTACCCATCGGGTATTGGTATGATCGGTTCTTTGTTTTTGTCCGTATTGGAGCGACAATAATTGTATTATAAGGCAGTGACTCGCTTGTGTCTGCAAAGGCCTTTCTGTTGTTTGTTATCATTTTTTAAATGATTCACTAACTTCTAAGGGGACCTCATCGTCACGGACGAGGTTTACAACGTTACATTCAAAGATTAAGATGTGTTCGTTTCTGTAATCATGTCTTACCTCTTTGATGCTTAAGTCTATTTTTGCGTTGACCTGTTTTAACAGATCAAGGCCAATTATATTATCAAATGTTGTAAGATTTGGTAGTATAAAAAAATCTGCATTTACACCGAATAACATAATTTTACATTTCTGTGAAATTGCATTATTCTCATGAATCGACTTTACTAAAAAAGTGTTTGATACTGGCTTGACGCCTTTAAGTCTGGTAGGGGCCTAAAATAATTTTTTGACGCACCCGTGTCTACCAGTAGACAAATATGCTTCCCTTCTTCGCCTATTGTTCTTCCGATCCATGGAAGAAGGGATTTCTCCCTAAAAAAAATCAGATGTTCTTCCTCTTGTTCCTGGATTACATCCTCCGCGAGGTTCTGGTAGTCCGTTTAGTCAACTTCAGAGTTTTTGACATGGTTGACCCTTTGAATTTTAGGACCGGTATACCGGCCTGATTCCGCCTGTCGTTTGTACTGTCCTTGCCACCAATTCGTATTCTGTCTCATTCGCGATTCAGAAATGTCTACCTCCATTTTATTGCTTGTTAACATTACTTGCTCTAGTTTTTGCAAGACTGATTCTACAGATTCTACCTCGCTATCACTCATTGACAATATTACGAGGGCGTTTCATTAAGAACCCGTGTTTGACGATAGAGGACGTTCCTGAGTGAAGTTAGTGTTATTATCGTATGCTGCCATCTATCAGACGACGCTAGTTCAAATTTCAGACTGATTGATAGGTTAGTTTCGATTTGGCAGCCATCCGTGTCAGACGTGTTTCGTGATTTTCACTAAGATGAAAAAAGAGCAGTATCGTTCAGTAATTCGCTTTCTTTTTGGATTTTTGCGAGGAGATAAAGTTGGATGCTGTTTATGGGGATACGTCGCCATCTATGACCACAGTTTGATTTTGGTTTAACGAATTTATACGTGGGCAAACATCCGTTTTTGATGAGGAGCGACCAGGACGCCTGGCAGACGTGGTTACCGAGGAAATCATTGAAAAAGTCAACGACATGATTCTCGCTGATCGACGAACGAAAGTGCGCGAAGTAGCAAAGACCGTAAGTGTGTCGACCGGAACGGCAATTAATATTTTACATGATAAGTTGGCGATGAAAAAATTGTCGGCCCGATGGGTGCCGCGATTGCTCACGCTGGACAACAAGCGGATGCGGCTGTTAACTTCGAAGCAGTGTTTAAGGCAATTTAAGCGAGATCCGAGGAACTTTTTGCGTCGAGTTGTCACCGTTGATAAAACCTGGAATCATCATTAGAAGGTGAAGAACGTCCCATCGGCCGATATGGTCATGGCGACGATTATTTGGGATGTGAAGGGCGTCATCCTCATGGATTTTTTAGAAAAAGGAAGACCAATCACTGGACAATACTACAGTGAGTTATTGGACCGCTTCGACAAAAAATTAAAGGAGACACGGGCACATTTGGCGAAAAAAAAGGTGTTTTTTCATCACGATAACGCACCAGCACATTCATCTTGTGTTGTCTCCGCCAAACTGCATGAATTGCGTTATGAAACGCTGCCGCACCCCCCGTATTCACACGATCTGGCTCAAACGAGGAAGTCATCGCCGAAACGGAGGCGTATTTTGGAGAGTTAGACAAATCCTATTTTTTGGAGGGGTTAAAAAAATGGCCGGATTGTTGGGAGTATTGTATCTTTCTAAAAGGGGACTATGTTGAAAAATAAAAAAAAAACATTTTTTTGAAAAAAATGGTGTCTTCATTTCTAACACGGGTACTTAATGAACCGTCCTCGTAAAATAAGTATCAGGAATGGAAAACGGAGCTGCAAGAACTATTTGCATACATTGCGAATGTCGTGATTTTTGAAGCAGCAATGCACAATGAGCAGATGACATATGTACCCATGGAAAAGAAACTCTTATACACTATTTGGATTGTTAGCAAGTAAGAGTCTTTTCTGACCATAGGGTGCCATTTTGGTATTGCAAAGAACTCTGGGCACATAATTTTTGGTTTTTCCATTAATTTATTACACTGGGCGACAAAATCGAGCTTTTTACAGTGCTTGAAATATTGTAGTGGTTTTATACTAATTTGAGATCGTCTCTTTCTCATTTCTAGAAGTCAGATTTTCTCCACTAACTCTTGCTGATCCTCAGGACGAGGACAATACCAAAGCCTTCTTACTAGCTCCTTGTCAAAATTCATCTCCCATAACGCACATTTCACCTACTGAGGTTCGCGAGCAGATAAGAAATATTAAAACCAACAAGTCTCCTATGTATATGACGGTGTGGATGGTAAGGTTGTCAAATCCCATCATAATCAAGGCATCCTATTTCTTGTTCTGCTCTTTAATAAAATCATTTGTCTTCATCATTTTCCTTCGCAATGGAGGTGTGCGGTTGTTGTTATGGTGCCAAAACGTGGCAAATCAGAAAGTAACATCAAGTCGTATAGACCTTCAAGTTTGCTGCCTGTAATCTCCAAAGTATTTGAAAGAATGTTTCTCGGTAGATTGATGGTTGCACTGGGCGACAGGTGTGCTATCCCAAATCACCAGTTTAGGTTTAGACATGGATATGGTACCATTGAGCAGGTACACCGCATTGTCAATGCCATATTGCAGGCTTACGAAAAGAAAATGTACTGTTCAGCTGTGTTCCTTGATGTGGAGCAGGCCTTTGATCGGGTTTGGCATGATGGACTGCTTTGTAAAATTAAGTCTCTCCTCCCCACCCAATTTTTCTATATACTCAGTTCATATCTACAAAATCGATCGTTTTTGGTTGAAGTTCGGTATGAAAGGTCAACAATTCGGAAAATTCGAGATGGTGTTCCTCAGGGCAGTGTTCTAGGGCCAGTCTTCTATGCGCTATTTACTCGGGATATGCCTACGCCAACTGTTGAAAACACCCTTGCTGCCACTTATGCGGACGACACAGTGTTTTTAGCGAGTGATACTTCCCGCAATCTAGCTGCTGCCACCTCTCAAAAATCTCTTGATGAATTTGATGCCTGATCTAGGCTGTGGAATATTGGAGTTAACAGCTCTAAATCCCAGCACTGCTGCTTTACGCTGAGACATAAACGCTGTCCACCAGTAATTCTTAAAGGCACCTAAGTCCCCCTAAAGCATCAGTCAAGTACCTAGGCATGATACTGGATCGACGTTTGATGTGGTCCAAGCATGTTAACATGATCACAGCTACTTGCAGAAAAAAGCTGAACAAATTGAGGTGGCTCATCCGACCCGGCAGTACATTGAATCACTCTACCAAGGTTACGATCTACAAGGCCGTAGTTGTACCATCATGGAGGTAATTACATTATCTCAAAAAAAAAAAAATATATCAATTTATCTTTTAAGTACCATTCATTAAGTTATTTTTAGAAAAAAAAATGTGTGAGGGTGCTTAACACTCACGAACCTTTGATGCGAAACCCGTTGACTTACTTAGATAGCTAAATGAATTAATGAAAATTTGATATACGAGTCTACATCTCTCTTTCTAATATGTATTATATTTTACGCCTGAAAACAAGAAGTATATAAATAAACCATTTAAGAAGGAGAATTATGATGTTAACAGAGCAAACAAATCCCCTTTTAAATTACTGTTCTTATTAGAAAAAGGTTTTTGGTTTTTTGACTTATTCAACTGAAATTTGGACACTAAGCCATGTAAATTTCATGATCCTAGGGTTACGAGCAAGGGTACCTCCCATACAAACTCACCTTAAGTGACAAACTTATAAAGAGTATAAGTAGAATAAAAATACAATGCAACTCAAACTGTGTTCTTTGTTGATACTCAATATGTGTTCTTTGTTGATACTCAAACTGTAAAAGAGAGAATATGGTGATGCTAAGAAAGGAAGGTTGGATGCAACCCGGAGGAGCGTGAAGAGTATGACATGTTTGGCACAGCCAATGATAGCCTTCTTTCTGGTTTTAATTCGATTTATTAACTTTAATAATTTTATATTAGTTTTGTTGTATTGCCAATTATTTGTTGTAACTACAAAGTATTTATAAAAATATAAAACCTAAAAAAAAAAATTTAAATTTATAAATCACGTTGTCGCCAACTGCTTGTGATCGGTCACTCATCTAAACACTACCCAAGCCACGCGTTGCTTAATTTCTGATCGACAAAAAAAGCGTTAACCAAAATTGCTTATGACGATGATGCAAATGTCAAATTTTACCCTACCGAAACCACAGATGTTTCACATCAAAAAGTAATGCCAAAGTCACACCAAACAAAAGCGAAATATTTTGAAGCTGCCGTTCACACACCACTTTCACTTTTTATGAACAGCTGTTTTTTTTTTACTC